>QANZ01035538.1:24069-59139 GCA_003254925.1 Chamaecrista fasciculata
AGAAAGTAATATTGTGTAAAATTAAAATACCTTTGATCAAGATCATTATTGTTATTATCATTATTATATTACCCATTATTCTTAATATATATTTTGATGGATTTTAATATATTCAATGTATAAATCAAATGTATTTACTACGATTGATATTATATATGTTTTTTCTTTGGTAACTTTATTGATTGACTTATAATTAATAATTCAATTAAAATAAGCCATAATAAATATTTAAAATCACTTATCTTTCAAATCTATAAATACCTGTAATAATTCAAAAACGATAAAATTAATGAATTGCTTATGGAATAATTTTACCTAACAAAAACCACTCATTTCTTATCATTTCTTTTAATAAAATTAAATTTAAAGAAAAAATAAATTGATTTATGCAGCAATCCCAATCAAGCAATATAGATTAACCATGAAATCTCTATCACCAAATCAAATAAAGTAATCTCAATGTCTCTAGAAAATTTAAAAGAAAAAAGATCTCACCCAATTATTCAGCTAATAGCTAATGTTACAAATTATAACGACTAATGACATTCTATTGAACACACAATGTACTATTCTGCATAACAAAAACATGGTTCTCAAATATCATTATCCATAGTATCTCTATTAACAATGGTTTTGAACTACAATTAGCAAGAACTAAACCAATGGGTAGCCACACGCCAGCACATTGCTTTACAAGTAATCAGTTTACAAAATACTGCCCCACCATTGATGGCATAAGGCTTATATAGTATAACTTATATCAGCTTACAATACTTGAATGTACAAATTTAGGAGCAAAATTCATAGATACAATCATACAAATGATGAAACAGGACAAGTAGAACTGTAAAACACTAAAACATCAGTCTGGTTCTACCTTCAACAAACTATACTCCCTATAATAGGACAGATTCATCTCAACCAGTGGACTGACCGTTATCTACAAGAGTGCATGACACATGAACTAATTCTATAAAGGATACACGGACACAGCCTCCTACATCCACTAATACCAAAAATGGCTGTCAATGACCCAAGCCAAATTAAACCAAGCACCCACTAAGACTAGGAATGCTGAGGGGAAATGAAATCAAAGAATGAGTTGAAGAAATGGATTATGATGTACAAAATCTACAGAATTGGAAAAGGCAGACGTCAAATTTACTGTTGTCTAGAACAGCAGGGAGGATTCATCCACATGTATGTCAATTTGGGGCTTTTAAAAATAAAATTGCAGTTTACTCTTATATCTAGGAAAGCCAAAATTTCAATATCCCTAAAGGAAGTTCAGTGATCGCAAATAGTACAATGATCTAAAAGAGACAAGTTAAATTTAAAAGGAAATGACAGTTTTTGGCAGAACGGTAACGGGTCGTCTCAGGCTCTCAGCTAAATCAGGATATGACCATATAGAAAGGAAAAAAAAGTTGATGACATTAAACATTTCAATCTCATTGTGACCCATATTGGTCATATTAGTCAGAAAGCAAGACCTAAAAAATAAACAAACTTGTGTACATGAATAGAAAACCAGCTACAGCCAACCAATTTACATTTTGTTTAGGGCAAAACCACTGGAAGAGAAGGTCACCAAAATCCCTCACTGTTTTTCAGGATCAGTTGGGATACTAGATTTAAGTTATATATAGAATAATAAAGACTGTATATGATTTCATCAACTACCATAGATAAGAACTCAGGAGATCAAATGAACTCATTTTATGTTATTAACTGCTTTGGAAGGGGAAGGCTGCCACAACATAATGGTAGCACCTGACAAGTATATCCGTGTGAGAGGGATTAACCAGGAGGCAAATAAGAGAATTGCAAAATACACAAGAAGTCAAACAAAATAAATATCAATGGCTTTTCAGATAATAGGTAGATAAATATTCTTAGTTTGGCAAGACCTATGTTGCACTTGAACGGGTACTTGCACAGGTACGGGGTACAACTAATTTTAAAAATTATGGGATACGGATATGACAATATTTATTAAAATATAAAACTATAAAATATAAGTTTATATGATTTTTTTTCGTAAAAGTAAGAATGTTTTGTTTACCATTTTTTTTAAAAATGAAGTTCTATTATAACAAAAATAAAATTAGATAGAAATATAGCCATATTTTATAAATAAAAAATATCAAATTTACATTTTAAAATATTTTAAAAGTACCCAAGAGCGTTCATAGAATACGGGTGTTGATGCGTATCCGGTATGGGTACGGCAACATTTCTGAAGTACCCGTGCTTCATAGGGCAAGACTAGCAACCAAAAGCCAGGAAATCAAGCCAGAGAAACAAAATAAGCAAAACCACTTTGTGGTTCCCAGATAACAATTTATGGAGATAAAGACGGCTCCATACTAATAAAAGAAAAAACAGTATGAAAGAAAATAAAGATCCTAAAACTTCCTAAAAGAAAACTGGTTCCCCTAATAACAATTTATGGAGATAAAGACGGCTCCATACTAATAAAAGATAAAACAGTATGAAAGAAAAGAAAGATCCTAAAACTTCCTAAAAGAAAACGCAGATGATGAGTAGATCAAGTGGAAAAAATGAGGGGGGCCAAAATCCCTAAACACAATCAGGGATGACTCTCACGGGTGATCTTGCTAATTACTCTTATGGAAGAAGCTGGAGTCCGGTTGAAGAAGCCTATAGAATATTCCCTGGCCAGGAGGAGGACCAAAATTAACCTAGAGGAACTAAGTAGAGGAACGATACTTGCTTCAAGAATTAAACTTTTCACCTTCAAATTCCCTAGAAAGCACTCCCGTAATTCAAGTGGCCATTATGAAGGCCTGGATCAAGTTTTCAGCTGCCTGTATGAGTTCAGGAGTGCCAGATATATGAGCAATGCGATCACCCCGGGAAGATTTAGTGTCAGAAATCTCAATCATTGCTCCTGAAATCTGAAATTAAACAACTAGGTATAAAATGATCATTAAGCAAAGAGAATTTTGCATAAGTATTAACATGGGAGTACAAAAAAATTGGCATTCATGTTAACCCAAATTCTTATGAATAAGAAAGAGCCTGCAACTTTGGTCCCCAACAACTAAAAACAAGTACATAGTTAACATGAATTTGAGATGGGTGACATATACAGCAGAAGCCAAAGAAGCCATTTCACAACCCAATTTACATGGAAGGCTATAATCCCTGTGATGACAGAAATATACTAGATGACACCTCACATAATTTTAATATAGTCTGGCAAATGAAGAAAATAAAACTACTTAAATAAAGAATAGAGAGAAACCTATCATATGTTTTTATCCAATTAGTCTTTGTAGGAATCTTGATCCCATCCTGAAACAATTTTTTTAAACGAAGAAACTTGAATTTGTTTCTTTCACCTTTCCACGAATAATTAGGACTGAGACAATGCATCATTTCAAAATGGAACAAGGTCAGCAATTATATCATAGTTTCACATTTCAGATATGTCTTCTGTTTTTAAGATAAACAATCTAAACACACCTTCCAGAATCCAGACCATATGTCAATGCCCTTGAAAAATAGCTAGAGAATAAAATATTACTAAATTCAGGATGTAGAAACAAACCTTCCTGATATTGGCTATATTTGCACCCCCTTTACCCAGAACTTTACCAACAGCATTAGCAGGAATCAACATCTCCAAAGTTGATGGAGGAGGCAAACTGTGATTTTTTTTAATTAAAAAAAAAAGGAATAAGAAGATGTGATATATACAATTAAAGATCTTCAGATAAAGCAAACAAAAACAAAAAGGACCAGATCAGTTTAAAGCATATAAATCAAATAAACTTGATCAATAGTAGTAAATTTATATTTCTATACTAACCCTCCGTACAACTTGGAAGTATATGAGGACATGGATCCATAGCCATTTTCTCCCATCTATTACATAGCAACACGGAAGAGGGGGAAAAAGTCACATACATTAAAAAGTAAAAACTAGAAAAGATGAGAAATACAACATACAATATAACAACACAGGCCTTCAAGTTGAAGACAGGTTACTAGCAATTTGTAATAGAAGATCAGATGCATTATGCAACACCAGACAAAAAGAGTTAGTAAGTTAAAGAAACTATTGCAAAAGCTCCCGAAAAATGGGATAACAAAAGCAAAAAGAAATTTGGCCACATCTATGATCAAGAAAATAGCCCAGAAATTGTTTTCCCAAAAACAAAATCAATTTTTAAAGATTTAAATACATGATGTTCTAAAACTTAGCAAACCAATATAACATCAAGGAATTTTACAATAAAATAATCACACAACAAATTAAGATTGGATGAAAATTTTACATCCCCCTCCAGATAAAAGAACTAAGAAACATGCATATGGCAATATCTAATGAAATGACCTCCAAGAAACATACCGACAAAGATCCATATCCATACAGGCTACAAGAAGAAAGCATGCCAAAGCCACTCCCACTTTCAGTCATTCGATCATATAAGGGTGGAGCAGCTACAGAAGGAACTGATGGCAACATAGGTGGCAATGAAAGACCAGCACCACCTGAATATAAGGGTTCAACACCAATAGAGGGATTACAGCCAATGCCCTTTTCTCTTAATACATCCTCTCTGAGTCTTAAGACAATATGGATTAGTGCATCTCTCACACAATCAACTCCACCAACCACCTAAATTCAGATCTCCAAAATAAAATATATGTGTAAATTGAACAAGAAAAGTATTTAAGAAAGAAAAAGAAATCAAACCTCAATGCGTTCATCATTCACATCCGCACATTTAGGCTTACTGCCTTTTGAGATTCGAATATCAGCCCTGGTTCTCTTCCGAATTTCATTGATGATTGAACCACTTTTTCCAATAATGCAACCGATGATTTTAGATGGGACAAGAAGACAGACAGAAACTGTGGTCTCATCTTCGTCACTAATTTTCTCTTGCAGAAGTAGGACAGCTTCAACAGCCATTGATTTCAGATCACTTGGTGACTACAAATTGCACATATCACAAGGTCATTTCCCTCACCTCATTATTAAGAGATGAACAATATACGATATGAAAAGGACATTACATTCAGAGTATAAAAAATATGGGAGTCAACACAAGTCAACGACTAGTATCTAAAGCAAGAATAAAACTGATACCAAAATTCAATTATTCGAAGAAGCTTTGTTAAACAGAAATTGGGATCTAAGCTTATTTACATTTTCACTTGCACCAGTAAACTAATCCTACTTCAAATGAAGCCTACAAACCAAGTTAAACTCTTCCTAGCACAAAAAGAGATAAAACGTCTATTATTAGGTTACCATCTGGAAGAGGGCTCTGCAGTCTGCAACCATACATCAGTAGATAAAACGAAACTGATTTTTTTTAAGTGTCAGTAAAATTGTAGAATCCCCCATCTCTACCCTCCAGAAAAAACCTAGTGGGGCCAATCTCCGGGAAAATTTTCTTCCAGATTTCTCTTCTCTTTATTTCCAGATAGTAGTCAACATATGTACATATTGAGTGTTGAGATCCACATGGATATCAATATTGCAATTAGGTTCACCGTTTCAAAATTGAAATATATCTTTTCTTTTCCCTCAACCTCACCAAACCAGCTGATTATTGACACATCCCTATTTGATGGAACCTATGCATGAAGCTTATCACACATGAAAGTACAGAGGTTATTTCCAATTTCCATGTAAAGTATGAGTGTGTGAAAATTAAAGTTTATGATAAATATTAATTTATTAGTAGTGACTATAAATTAGTTTATAGAAATAGAGTCAACTTATGAACTTTAAACACCATCACATATGCCTAAGGCCTTAGTTACTTAACAATGCATTGCAAAAGTCCAAGAGGCACGAGAATCAACCCACGAACTCAATAATCAATTCTGAAGTAATTTTTCCATTTTCCTGACCTGACCTCATACAATTTTGTCAAATGCTCTGGTTACCGAATCACATCCAGTTTGACAACATGAACTTCTGGTGAATAGGACTCCATCAAGTTTGAAATCTCACACAATTATTAGACACAATTTATTTTATAACTGAAATGGCAGAGGTATAAATACTGTACCTCTGTTGCAGTTATTGCAATTACACACTCATCACGATTAGCCTTGGAGTCATCAACCTCAATTCTTGCACCACTAGCCTGCCTAATACCTTTAATTGTACCCCCTCCCTTCCCAATGACACGGCCAATCTTGTCAAAAGGACACAGCATTCGTATGATTAACTCCTCAGACTGGGAAGCACCATCAAGACCAGAAACTACTGGAAGGGCAGATGAATACAGAGACCATGTATTTCCTGTATTGGCATAACCCTGTAGCTGTTTTAAGTTTGTTGTAGCACCTAATATTTGAGGCATCGATCTAGCTGGAATGATAGGATCTGAAGCTGGATATAGTCCACCAGGTGGGTAAATAGGAATATCAGAGGGAATGATGATGCTTGGAGGAGCATCTGGTACATTTGTGTCAAGAGAGATGTCCTCCTTAGGAGGAAACTTGTACATGATAGCAGAAACTGCATAAAGTGCTTTTCTCACGGCTTCTGATTCACCGGCGATCTACTCATAAGGAAAACAAGCATATAGTAAGATAGATGTTTACTTCACGACAACTTAATTCAAAAGTTGTATTTGCTACACCATAATTTCTCATAATTTAGTCATTAAATATTTCGACACTAAACCTACAAATGCCTGGGGTTTAATTCTGTCTAGATCATTAGAACTTTATCTTGTATAATAAAACACTACAATTATTTTATCATGTTTATCATTCATGACTATATTACTATGTAGCATAGTTTGAAGATGGTGAATGATGAATCCTAGTCATAGTGTATGTGAATACAGATGAGCAGTGAGCACAAATATTATAATGTTCAGAACTATCAGAAAATTGAACAAGATTTCATGCGACTAAATTACTACTACAATTAATTAAATTATATCAGTAGATGAATTTAGATGACATTATGTCTATTAAAGAAGTGATGATATATTCCCATAGTGAGTTTCATAATATGAAATACTAACCGACACAAAATTGTCAAAGTCCATAGCACAAGAGTGTGCCGGGTCAGTTGCATCCTTAGCTGTAACCTTGATGATTGTCCTTGTCTTAGTTCTCAGTTTCTTAATAGTAGACCCTGCCTTGCCAATGATATTGGCAGACTGGCTTGATGGAACAATAATTTGACATTCTTCTTTATCCTTCCATTTCTTCTCGGAGTCACCAACAGCGGCCAAAGCATTTGCTATGCAGGTATGAACCTTGAGAAGAGCATCCTGAGCAGCACACAAAGGCTTCCTGTCACTTAACTCTTCATCAACCTCAACTTCTACCTTCTCCTTAACATAGCTGTAGATTGTTATAATTCGATCCTTGGCACCAGGGAATGGATCCACAACCTTGACTTTTGCCCTGGTTTCTTGCCTTATTGAATTTATAACTTTTCCATTTTTACCAATAATACTCCCAATAACTCCATCCGGACAGAGTATCCTATAAACAATCAATTCATCATTGCTCTTTTCATCATTTCTATTTACACGCCTCTTCTTATTCTTGCCATCACCATCATGATCTCTGTGATAAAAATATCGCTTCCCAGTCTCACCCATTATACAAGGCGTCAGCGTGAACCCTGAAAGTAAACATAGCTGTTGCTTTACCATCATACAAATTTAAAACTATTACACTTCTAAATAAATCCACTTATCTAATTATTGCATTATGTGACTACTTCTATCAACTCATGAACGCGACTAATACTTTTTCAACTTTGTCTTACCATCGGCATAATATTCCCAGAAATAGCAAAACGATTTCCAAGAGGGATAAAGTTAAAACAAAGACCACGCATGCAAACTCTAAATTTTGGTGCAACAGAACAAGAATAGAAAACACAGCTAAAAAAACTTGTGCGGAAACGGAGACAGTAAAAAGAAAGATCACAGAGAAAAGAATGTTACAACACAGTGGTCTAGTCATCAAATAAATCTATTTTTTAATTCAAGAGCTTTGAATTGTCTACATTACGTCCTGTTAATCATTCCAGCAAACCTTGGCGCAGAAGAAAGACAAGGTGCAGAAACGGGAAAGCACTTCATAGTTTGAAAAAATAAAAAAGAGCACAAAAAATGCATTACAAGAACAAAAAGTGCAACTTTTGGAAACCCAATAACTGATAATTCATACAAGAGAAGAGGGACAACAGATATAGTTTGGACTAATGAATAATCGAAGACCCCTTAGTTGGATAAATACCTGATAATTAGAAAGAAGAATGAAGCATTAAAACCCTAATGGGAGTTAGGAAAAATGGGCTTAACCCCAGAAAGAGAAAGCGGGAGAGACAGTCTGCTTGATTCGCCGTGGTCCGCAGTCTGCAATCCAGAATTCTCTACAATCTATTAGGTTTTTAATATTAATCTTGATAATATTGATAGTAGAGCTTTTAAACAAATAATATTATTACGTAACTAAGTATTGAGGACTAAAATTTAAATATATTTTTTAAAAAATAAAACTGTAGGGATTAATTAAAAGTCGTTTGAGCAAAGTGTAGGGACCAAATAATTAATTTCTCTTGATTATTTCATGTGAAATCAATTCATTTAAATATCCTTGAAAGATTTGGGCCAAAAAATATATCCTTAAAAGACTTTACTTATTTATGCTCTAATCAATTCCTTGATTGAAAAGTAATACTGTTTAGCATAAAGCCAAGCTACAAATCTTGAAAAATCTTGTCAGGCCAAAAAAAAATCTTGAAAAATCTTGTTTATTCTTCTCGAGAAAAACCTCTGTTAAGGTGATCGATTATATCAGCATGAATTTGAGTATTGCATTGTAGCTTAGAACCCAAGTAAGTACTAATTAAGTATCTTGGCTTACCTTTGTTTTGGGGTTGATCAAAAGTTGAGGCCCTAGCTTTTTAAGGGATATGATATATATATATATATATATATATATATCTATATATATATATACTATATTATATGGCTCCATCCCTTATGGTTGGTCAAAAATAGTGAATTAAAAAATTAAAAAAGAAAAAGAAAATCACCCACTCTCTCCCACTCACTCTCCCCACTTCTTTAAAAAAATAAATAAATTAAAAAAATGCAAAAAATAATTAAAAGTTAAAAATGCCACCACTCTCTCCCCACTCATTCTCCCTATATGAGGTAATTTCAAATTGGTCCTAAATATTTTATATTTTCTCAAATTGGTCCCAAACTTACTCTTTTATCAATATAAAAATTTAATATAATCTTCAACTTTAAATCAATTCAAACGTTACATGCATATTGGCGTGCCCNTTGGGAATATTGAAAAATAATCCTAGGATTATTTTAACTCATCCAAATAGATATTCTTACAATCCTGAGAATCTTATTCATAGAAATCATATTCCTTGGAATGTGATTATTGGAAATGAAAAAATAATCCGTGTACCAAACGCTCCTAAAGAGCTTGATAAGATTAGTTAATTTATTTTCTTATCATATGATATAAGTAAAGTTGACCCTCCTAGCTCTCGATCGACTTATGATCTCAATATTTTTTTTTTGGCCGAAACTTATGATCTCAATATTATGTGCAAATTAGTATCAAATTACCAATTTTTCTTTTTTCGTCATAGATCAAATAAACAGTTAGCTATATATTTTTTTTTTATCATGTTCAATGATGAAACTGAATATCTCTATTGCTTGATTAAAGATCAAGGGATAGAACCACCAGGTCATAGATCTTCTCAAAAAAAAAAATTAAGATAACTAAGGAACAAGATAGAAATTAAAACCCCACCCGCAGGCCGCAACAACAGTATATCCTTCTTTTTAATTTCACGATTTTGATGAGTCACGTGACTCGTGGGGCTTTGTCATGATCATAGTTGCAAATTGCGGTCCGCAACCGCAATTGCGCCCGCAATATTGCTGTTGCGGTGGTGGCCGCAACCCGCATCAGACCGCAACGACTACATCGCAACAGTCGCAACCTATATTGCAATACCGCAACCGCAGTAAACGCAATGCAACCGCATCCGCAACTGCAATCATGATCCTCTAAATGATATAGAAAGAGGAAGCGAGACAAATCAAATTTAAACAAGGGTAAAATACAAGAAAG
The DNA here is from genome assembly GCA_003254925.1 of Chamaecrista fasciculata. Taxonomy (NCBI): domain Eukaryota; kingdom Viridiplantae; phylum Streptophyta; class Magnoliopsida; order Fabales; family Fabaceae; genus Chamaecrista; species Chamaecrista fasciculata. The sequence continues at coordinate 34,207 of QANZ01035538.1, forward strand.
GTACCTGTGGTTTGGCCTAATCTCACTTTTATGACGTGTGGTTTCAAACGTTGCACATTAGGTACCTGTGTGTTTCGCCGTTAAACAGAAGCAGTACTTGTGTAATTTTCCGTNGCTCTTATAATTAATCTTATTGCCAAGGGTGTCTGTCATGAGCAATGGTGAAGCAAGGATGGGATGGGACACATGGAGGGTATAGATGAAATCAAGGGTTGGGACACGTGGAGGGTGATCCAATTATCAAAGAAGAATATAAAAGTAGGAGATGGTGTGAGTGGAGGGGTGTCGAATGTGTTATGCTCTCTCTCTGCNTACCTAATGTGCAACGTTTGAAACCACACGTCATAAAAGTGAGATTAGGCCAAACCACAGGTACCTTTCCTGTATTTTACCCTTTAAACAAATGGACATATATAATCCAAAACGTATATACACACATGCATATGGACAAAAGAATATAGAGAAATTTTATACCCCAAGAAAAGATCATATGACCCATAATATTATTATTTATAGCTCTTATAATTAATCTTATTGCCAAGGGTGTCCAAACATACATTGATTGAAACTACACTACTAAAGCATAAAGATTAAAGACAACACTTATTACAACAAAAGTACAAAAGCAAAAGGACAACAAAATTTTCGGAACATTAGCTTCCAACTAGCTACCTACTAATACTATAACCTACTCTAGCTATCTCTCTTATTTAGGATTGAAATTCTTCCTAATTGATTAATTAACAATATTAATAGTTTTGAGCAGCCTGAAGCCTAATCTGCCTATTGAATCTCTGAATAAACTCCTCTACTCTTCTATTGAGCTCCTCATTTGTCATACTAGAAAACTCATTATTTTTCTGATCTTCTAATTGATCCTCTGCTTCCTCCTTATTCTTCACCATCGTCTCTGACCTTCTTATTACTCTGTTCTTGCTCTCATCAATCACCACTCGCTTCATTACACGCCTATGATCATGCCTATCCGATTTACTTCTCCCCACACCTCTTCCCACAGGGTATACTATTGTTTTCTTCTCGACTTCACAAATTTGACTACCACTGCTAGTAGTATCATTATTATGACGACTATGACTATGATCATCATCTTCTACTGCCTTTTTCTTCTCATCACTTGATGGTGATGACTTCTTAGCATGATGAATATCATTATTTTGTGGCACAATTTCCAGCACGCGTTCTGGGATAGTTTCAATAATCTTCTCACTAGTATGGTACTTGTGTAGTTCTTGCTTTGGAGGAGGAATAGTACTAGACTTATTGTCATCATCATGATGAGATTTGGGGTAGTAATTAGTGAGGGCATAGTTGTAATTACGAGTGTTGAGTGATCTGGTGGTGTGGGTGTGCTTGACATACTCTTCATAGAGGTCTTGATGATGGTGAAGGTGTAATTTGTTCTTGGAAGAAGAGAAAGCCTCATAGTCAGCAGCTATGATGAGGATGAGAGTGTTGGACATGAAGAACCAGAAGATGTTGTTGTTGAAGAGATCACTAGTACTGGTGATGAGCATGAATATGTAGGGGTTGGAATTATTATTATTCTTATTCAATGATGATGATGAGTAATAATGGTAATTGAGAATATAGAAGAGAATGAAGAAGGAGAAGAAGAAGATGGAAGCCAAGAGGGTGGTGATATTTCTTTTGGCTTTGTGATCATCTTTTGGTTTGTAATTGTAGGGATGATGATTATATTTGACAGAATTATAATTATAATCTGCCATTAGATATGGTGGTGGTTTGGAGTTGGACATGTGTGTGTATTTATCAATATATGTATAATGTATGTGAGAGGTTGGTGTGGTGGTGAGTGTTTCAAATGAATCCACTAAGGGGCTTTTATATATGGGGTGGTTGGGGGTCTAATGATTAATTATTTGAAATTACAAATACACCCTCTCTCTCTCTCTCTTGTGTCTAATTAATTTTGCATTATGTTAGTTTCTGTCGCATCCTTTGAATTGATTCACTACATGATAAAAATTATAAAAATTTGTGTGCCAGCTAATTTAGTGAATAATTAAATACTAATTATCTCCTAATTAAATATTTACACTTGGATTATCATCATGATTCATGAATTATTCTTGATATGATCTATCCCTCATATTTGGCAGATCATTTAATGGAAATTAAAATGATACCGGCCATGATTATATAATATATATTGATCGAAGGTGGATGAAATTTAAATATATATAGTTTTTATTGATTAGTTGACTTCTACATGAGTAGGTATTTTGAAAAAAGAAAATAGATTTCATAATATAATCTAAACTTATATAATTGAAGAATGTACAATTATCCTTATATATTTAAGAAACTTTAGCTTTCCAAAGATTGTGTACTATAATTTATAGTTTCAATTCATCATTCACAGACAAATGGGCAGTAATTTGCGGGTATAATTGTGATTATATATATAAGTCTCCTATATATGTAGTATTATTCTTACACGAGAAGAGATTTATACATAGAATTAGTGGAGCATGATGATTACGTGAAACGCAGCTGATATATGGCGATCTGATGATGAGTTTTAATTATCATAAGATTAATAAGTAGTGATCTAGGCATCTAGCTGTATTACTTTATTGGTCTATGGTTTTAGCGTAGCTTCTGCCTTATTTTCCTCTCAATAATTTTCATGATAGATATGCAAGTTAAAAATTATGATACTTGAAAGTAACATGAAAATAAAACAAATTGATTAACGAGGAAAGTCAAAATGGAACAAACGTCATGATAAGTTGGCCTTGTTATAAGTTATAACACACGTAGCGAAGTGTATGCAAAGTCTTAATTAATTAACCTCTGATAATTATAATCAAATAATTAGTTTAATCATTTCCTCGAGCACACTCAGAACACCGAAACCTACAAAGTCGTTTGCATGAAAATAAAAGGCCCTACAATATTGTTTAACAACACTTCGATCGACTTCTCTCTTCACTAATTTGAGATATTTAAGTTGCTTATTTCATTAAAATTTCATAGACTATATACCCGGAATTCTCTAGAACGTAACATACTTGGCAAAGTTGTTGCATGAATATATAATTTTGAAAGCTTCAATTCTTCAATCATTGTAATATATATATATATACATATACAGGACACACATATATATAATTTTCGTAATGATTGAGGTTTGAGTATTTTATAGCTTCAGATTTTATGCTCAACATCTGTTCAAGACTTCAAGTAAATAGAATAAGATTTAAAAATAATGAGATGAAAAAGGAGAACATATAATTAACAAATTAACAACTGTATTAATTATCTAGTCCTTGCATTGTAAATAACCTTATGGGTCCTTCTAACATGTGCTCTAAGGGCACATGTTAAGGTTTCTTTTGATTGGTCAAGTGAGTTTTTAAACATTAAAAATTATCTTTCAAAATAAATTTTTGTAGATTTTAAGATATAAGATGCTCTACTAACCAATGAAAAGAAATCTTAAAATGTACCCTAATAACACATGTTAGATAAATCCTAACCTTATATATATATTTAGGGTATAGAAAATACCAAATATATAACACATTGATCAATAAAACTCTACATATAATTTAATGTGTTGAAAGTGAAACTAGTTAGCTAGTGTGATTGAGCCAAATGTGTGAGTCAGTGAATGAGTATGAATTTGGACCCTAACTTGTACACTTGTACGATGGACCAAAATCCTAGGGCTTCTATTAATAATGAGTAAGTTAATGACTGGTTACAAAGGCTGCCTAGGTGTAACTTAATCATTATCATCGTGATGTTCACCAACAGTAATAAATATAAATATACATATATATATATATACTAATTAATTGATGTTTGAAATCAAAAAATGAATGAACCAAATGCTAGCAATCATAAGCAAAAATGTGATGATCATGGCGCAATATAATGGAGATAGTGGGGTCCTTTGGTGTACCAACAAGTTTCATCAGCTAAACTCAAGCTTTAACTCATTGATTATGGGAAAGCTTGGAGATGACCCCACAATAAGAAAAGGCCAAAGTTTTATTTTGGTCTCCCAATTATGCTTAGTGTTTTTAGTGTTTTAAATTGGTCTCCCAGTTATTTTTCATTCCATATTGGTCCCCCAGTTATGCAAAACTTGACAAAGTTGGTCCCTCTAACGGTTTCCATCCATTTTTATGTTAAAAAAAAAGACAAAATTGTTTTTTAATTCCTAAAAGTTTAAATTTTTGCATTAAGGACCTTTTTCTTTATAATAGAACCAAAATGTAAGAAAGAAAAAATAATTGGGGGCTTTTAGTTTATTTCACCCCTCTTTCTCTCTTGTTCATCCACTTTTTACAGAAAACTCGTCCGAATCTGATCGTTGTCGCGCAGTCACCGCCGTATTCCGCCGCGTTATCTTCGTCTTCCTCGTCGCATCTAGGTGACCTAGATCGGAGCCGAATCAGGCACTTCATCGACCCGTAACCATCGACTCCCCACTCTTCATTCGCCATGTCGATCCAAAACTCACTCAGCGGCAAGAAGATCGGAGTTGGAACTTGTTCGAGATTCGAACAAGAGCGAATATGAAATCGAGATTCGAACAAGAACAAATACGACCGCCGGTGTGTATCGAGATTCGAACTTGTTTTTGTTATGATGAATATGAAATCGACGTCGTTCTTGATTCGCTCCAAGAGATCTCGCGACGGCGACGATATGTCGTCATGTCCCGTGATGCCGGAGGTCCTTCCAACTCCGATCTTCTCGCCGCTAAGTGAGTTTTGGATCGACATGGCGAATGAAGAGTGGGGAGTTGATGGTTACGGGTCGATGAAGGGCCTGATTCGGCTCCGATCTAGGTCACCTAGATGCGACAAGGAAGATGAAGATGACGCGTCGGTGACGGCGCGACAACAATCAGATTCGGACGAGTTTTCTGGAGAAAGTGGATGAACAAGAGAGAAAGAGGGGTGAAATAAACTAAAAGCCACCAATTATTTTTTCTTTCTTATATTTTGGTTCTATTATAAAGAAAAAGGTCCTTAATGTAAAAATTTAAACTTTTAGGAGTTAAAAATCAATTTTGTCTTTTTTTTAACAGAAAAATGGATGTAAACCATTAGAGGGACCAACTTTGTCAAGTTTTGCATAACTGGGGGACCAATTTGGAACTGAACATAACTGAGAAACCAATTTGAAACACTGAACATAACGGGGGACCAAAATAAAACTTTTGCCATAAGTAAGTATTGCAATTGCATAGTGGTTTTGTGTGTGCAGCCGCCAAGTGTTGGGCCCCACATCACTTGGATCTTTGCCACGTATGAGACTATAGTAATTAAATAATCTTCCTTTTCTTTTTCTATTGGGTTTGTTGTATGCATAGATTATATTGTAGATAGATTTATATGTCTATTATGCCAAGATGGTGACGCATTAGACATTGTGTGGTGCATATGGTTTTCAAATGTCCTCCCCAAACATCATTGATTCAATAATGATGATTACAATAATGGGGGGCGAAAAAGGTTCATGAATTTCTAGAGACTTACTTTAATTTTCTGTGCTAGCTAGCTTTTGATTTGTGGGTTAAACTTTAGCTTGGTGGTGGTGTACGTGATTAGTTAATTAATTAATTAGTATTTTGTGATGACTAGCTAGCTTGTTAATATGGAAATGAAAAAAATGTCATTTCTTGATTGGGCAGTTATCATTGTCTTGCGTGGTCAAATCAGATCTTCGACTATTATTATAATTATTGTTAAGGGCATTAACAATAAAAGGGACGTGTTATGGGGTTTTATTTTGTTTTGTAGTAGTAACGAGAGGAACACTCAAAAGATAGTAAAGCAACACAACACAAACGAGGGTTTTCCTCTGTTTTATGTTCATTTTTTGGGGCATGTCACGGATTCAAGTCATGATTAAATTACGGAGTATTATTTCTATGGAGAAGAGCTTCCACGAGCTTCAATTTTTTTTTTTTGGTATTTAAAATCAGAATAACTTTTTTCAGTAACTATATAACGTATAGACTGAAGTTGGAATTAAACATGAGTATATATACAGTTAAAAATTATGATTTGCAATGCCTTAAGCTCTCCCTATATTTTGTTTAAGATTATCTGAACTCTGAAATTTTGATTGATCTGTGAAGTTTTTGTTAATTTTAAATAGGTTGAAATGTATACACTATATTGTTATTTCATTTGTAAATATTTTTTCTCTCTATTTTTAATCTCTTCTCACTTTACATTGTAAAATATTTAAAAAGATCCAAATTCCGTGTTATTAATTTCCCTAAAATTATGTTGGTTGGAAATTACTAATAGCCCAATTTCGGTAGGCCAAGTTATTAAAACGTGTGTCGTTTCTTGCAAATTCGGTAAAGTATATATGTAATTGATTTGTCTCTAATGAAGCTGATATGTGACATTGAAGTTGCCACGTTTAGTTTTCATCCAATGGTTATCAAAAGACATCGGCACAATTAATAGGGATGACTGTGGATTTAGATACCAGATGATATACATCTCAAATAAAAAAAAAATCGAATATTCGATTGATATCATGTATCAGAGAGAAGAATTAAGTATAGTAAAATACAATTACCCATATATATATTGAACGGGAAATTTAACATCTAATGCCCGTCATTTTATATGGTATTTTGAATGTCTGACATTTGATGACGTTATGATATTGTCATACGTCGACATCTAAGATAACATCATATCATCATATGACAGCAAAAAGGGTGTCATCTGACGACAACACAAAAACTATATCACCTCAGATGAGGGGTTTTCAAGGGTATGTTTCAATTTTACCATTTTTTGTTGATTTATTTTTTCAATAAAACTTACTACTTGGTTCCTAAATTTAAAACGAGTAAACTAATTTTTCCATGAATAATCAAAATATATAACTCATTTCACGAATTATTGCAATTGTTAATAATTTAGTCCTTAGATCAAATACAAGGACAAAAAAATTAGTACAAATTCAGGGATAAAAAAGTATTAAGTATAAATTTAGGGACCCAAAAAATATAAAACCAGTTCAAATTCAAGGACAACTCATGTATTTTGATTATTTATAAACTAATTAGTTAGTTTGGTGTAACTTTAGGGACCAAATAGCATATTTTGCCTTTCTTTTTGTTAATTTTATGTTATTTATTTAGATATTTTTTTATAACATTTATTTTGACAATTGGTTGATAAATGATATTTTATTTAAAGAATTTTTATATTAAAATTACTATTTACTATGTTATTATTATTTATCAATATTATAAAATAATATTTTTTTAGTATTGAAATATAAATGAATATGTATTTTTGTTTAATTATTTATATATTTATTTTAAAAATACCAATGTATATTTTTAAGATGTTAATATCGGTAAACTTGAAAATTTAAAGAAGGTTGATGTTATTCACAAGAGAATACCAAACATATGCATATTACATCTTTGATATCTACTATTGTCATACCAAACATTGGTATTATAAATATCAGATATCTTATACTATGGTATCACATATCACGATATCTGAGATACTACGACATATGAGATGACAACGTACCAAATACACCCTAAAAGTGAAATGTTGAATGTTGAGAGAGAAATAAACATTTAGAGGGGAAGGTGTCTTTTTTCTCTCATCAGTGTTTCACCTATAGTATATTATAGAGGATCCATATCCATTAGACGTTTGCAAATTGATCAAATATCTGATATTCAATACTCATATTAGTTAAATAATTTAAATTAACCTATATAATTTATAGTTTACTTGTTTTAGAAGAAATAATTTGTATTTGATTACATAATTTTTAAACATTAAATAATATAAAATTAAAATTTTAATTCATATATTTTTCAAAGAACAATTTATTTGTTTACTAATTAATAATTATATATTCCTTTCATTTTGTTTATACTTCTACCAAAGCACCGGGTGAAGAATATTTTTAAGAATGAAGTTTTTTTATTTTCTTCCATCTGTTAACTCATTAACACATATGATAGAGAAATTATTCATGTCAAATTTCATGTTAGAGACAATGACAAAATCATAATTGAGATTAATAGTGGAACTAGTGAAAAAATTTAAAGCCTAAAACAAAATAAAAAATAATTTAAAGGCCAAAAGCCCAAAACAAAATTGACCTTTTATAAATCAAGAATGAAAATGAAGTTTTGATGTAAAGAAATAAAAGCTAGACTCCAGTTGTATGTTATGATGAACCTATTTATATATTTTTACTCTTTTATGTAATAACTCTTCCCCAATGGATCATTTCCTTTTGCCATTCTCTGCTTTTCTCACTATTTTAGTAAATCATGGCCATTAAATGCATCTCATGGTATAAATTACTCGTACAAGGTGATGCCAATTCACTCATTATTATTGTTATTATTTTGGCCTGACTTCACTCATTATTTCTCTCTCCCTTTTTCTGTTTCCAAATAAACTAACAATTTGATTTATAAAAAAAAAATTATTGAATTGAAAATTTATATGCATTTTAATATTTGAAAGAATCAATTAATATGTTGGTTGGTCCATTTTATAGATTAATGAGAATATCGTTTAATTCTCTTTAGAAATAAAAAATTTATTGTTTGATTTTTTTAACAATAACAAGTATATATATCATTTTTATTTTTCACAGATTAAATTATATATTTTAATCAATCAAATATCGAGTTATCAATTTAATAATTTAGAGTAATTGATTTATTAGTCTACTCTCCTTTCTCCACACGGAGGTCCNTCCACTCTCCTTTCTCCACACGGAGGTCCTATTCAGTTTTGTGAACTCATTTCCATCAATTTCATGCTGCTGCAAACCTCTAGGTATTGTCAATTGTCATCTGCTGCAAGTCTCCATTTTCATTTGGATTATCTAAGGCTTGAATGCTTATATGAAAAAGAAGAACGAATGATATATAGCTTATTAAAATGAGGAAAGAGGATTGAATGCTTAGCTCAATCTTTATAGTTGATAGAAAGTCAACTCAAATCAAGGATTTAATCTGCTGAGCGTGGTAATAAAGAGCAACATAAGCAGAATTCTTTGTTGCTGCATCTGGACAAGACCAAAGAAATGCTGCAGGACTAAGACCAAAATTTACTGTTTGTTTGAACATAGTCAGTTTCTCTTATGTTGTCAACGTCTTGATAGAATCAGTTTATTGAGAAAACTCAATTGAAGTTCTTTTGGTGTTTTTTAATCTGATTATCCAATAATAATATGTGTAGGAATCTGTTTAAAAGATCCAATATGTAATGCTGACTTGTGAAAAAATTGTGCTTTTGTTCTGTTTTAATGGGAGAACTTGATGATGGATCCTCAAGTTTTGTCTTTAGTTTATTAGGGGTCAAAATTTCAAATTGGTCCTAATTATATGGAATAAATTTTAAATTGGTTTTAAATATTTCATTTGTTTCAGATTGGTCTTACATATTTCTATAATTTCTCAATTTGATCTCAAACTAATCATATTTTTCTTGTTTCAAGTTCGAATGCGATGAATTCAAAGCTATAAAATTGCTTTTATGAGTACTTTTTCTATCAAGTTGAAGTTATCAACAAACAAGATCAAATTGAATCTTCAAAATGTGCCACTCGTTTCATAATTAAACAAGTAAAGTTTGTCATATCTCTCACATTTCAAATACGAATGCGATGAATTTAAAATTATTATATTAATTCTGAAAGAGTTCTTTTCTCTAACTAGTTCAGTTGAGGTTAGGGTGACGTGGCAAATTCCGGAGCCATCGGGTGTGTTTAATGGATGTAGAGAAAGCAAAAAGTGGTAGAGGATGAAGTTCAAAGTTGAAATCCACAATGACTTGTCTTTCTCGATTGATGGATGACTCAACCTTTTGTCTTTACTCACATTATTTATGCTATGCGTAACGATCCCGTGAGAAACCTCTTCAGTTGTTTGTCTCATTCCGAAGCACCCCCTGATTGTCTCTATTGTGTAACACTCTCTCGTTTGATTGACTCCTTTTTTCCCCCAAATCTGACTTCGCAAAGCAGGACGAGGGGTCGGGATTAAGGAGGATCGGAGCGGAGAGACAGTCAAAACCCAAAGAAAATTTGAAATAGATTGGAGGAGAGGTAGTGTTTCACAAACTCCCACCATGACTTATCTTGAACCAAAATATGAACTTGATTTCTTTATCCTTCTAGTTCTTACTTCACTATGATTTTGGGCTGCTGTATTTTGATTTTAGTTTCAATGTGGTATGGTGACATGCTAATTACTGAAAGTATTGGGTTGGTTTTCTCCCCACTTTCACACTGGAACCTTGGATATAAAAGTTTGGTTTTAGGGTTTCATTACTTTGTTTACTTGGTTGCTGAATTCTTCTTATTATAGAATAAATAACTTCTTTAAAGGAATATTTCATTTTGATCAGAGAATTAATTTTGCTTATTTTTAGAACGTCTTTTGAGAAGTTCCCAAAAGTATTTTTCTTTCTCTTAAATTTTAGCGTGATAGCTAGAAGCTTGCAGAAAGTGGAATTTCCCTTGAAAATACTGCAAGTCCCTGCTTTTTGTGCCGTTGAGACTGATGAATCTTTCATCTTCTATGCAATGAAAATATTATAGCAAAACCCCTTATTGTTCTGTTCTGTTTATGGACTGTGATATTTCCCGCGATTGAATTCTTTAGCAGAATTGAACGGGGAACTACTGGTTATCAGTTATGACATTCTATAGTGTGTTCTGAACAGAGTAAATTTCACATTCATCCTTACATATTTATTCACGCTTGCATATGATTTGTATTTGACATATATTCATGTTATATGATCACAGTAATATCACTCTTCCACGACACTGGGGACACCATAAATATCAATTATGAAGATAGAGGAGATAACTAATGTCACTGAGTATGAGGCACTTGCAAAGGAGACATTGCCAAAGATGGTTTATGACTACTATGCATCAGGTGCAGAGGACCAGTGGACTTTGAGAGAGAACCGATATGCTTTCTCAAGGATTCTGTAATTCACTTTTTGGCCTCAAGAAATGTCATTTTTTTTCCTTTTTTGAAAACTCGGTGTGCTTATCCTTCGGTTACCAAAACCACACTTCTATGTTCCAATCATGAGATTGATGCTCCCCATAACACAGCAAAACATAAAAAATACCCTTTCTTGTAATTTTATGTTTATGCTGAAGCCCTTTCTCATAATCCAGTTGGTTTCCTTGAAACAGGTTCCGACCACGTATTCTTATAGATGTAAGCAAGATAGACTTAACAACAACTGTGTTGGGATTCAAAATATCAATGCCTATCATGGTTGCTCCTACGGCCATGCAGAAGATGGCTCACCCTGAAGGTATGTGCTCAAATGCATCATAGCTTGTTTTACATTCAGAGATTGAAATTTCACAGGCACAAAGTTGCAACTCAGAGTTATGCTTGGTCACATACCAGTGCCTTAAGATAGCAATGATCTTAAGATGAGGTGCTAATTGCTACAATATGTTTGGTTAGAATTTAGTTGAATGAGAAGGTTTCTTGTGTGCGATGATGCTAGATTGTATTTAGAACTTTCATCCTCCAACTGCCAAATTTCATCTGGTTCATCTTGATGATACAGAGGACTGAATATGAATGTAGAATATGAATTCATTAGACAAATCTCAAATAGTCTCAGATGAGCGTTTTGGGGTGTTTGTTCCTGGCAGTTGGTACTAAGGCTAAATTCTTATTAAAACAGCTCCTATTGGCTTTTGGGTTATCAAAGGCAGTCTAGAAGTTTTCCAAAAAATCCAAATTCATGAGACTCATAGATGTACTTGCCCTGTTTGAAGGCCTAAATGCTTAATCTTGCCATTATGAGACTCATAGATTGAAAATGGTCAGAGTGAGGAATATATACACGAGTGTCATGCGTACAGTGAGTGGAAAAATCTAACTAACTTGTACAGCTGTCTACATGTCTAACTAATTACATCATTAACATTAATACAAACTAATCAAAGAATAAAATACAGATTTGTACATAATCTTTACAATGTCCTTATTACGGCTAGTAAGGAAACCATTTGACCTTAAACATATGATGCAATGTTTATGCAGGAGAATATGCAACAGCTAGAGCAGCATCAGCAGCCGGCACAATTATGGTTCGACTTCCACTATTTTTAGTCTCTACTTTAGCTTCTTAAATGATATTCTTTTGTTTTTGGATTTCTTAAACAGTCATATCTGAAGTGAAACCAATAAGGGGTTAGCTTGTTTGCATTTTGTCCTACACATTCTCTTGCCAGCTGACTGATTTTAATCATTTGTTTTCACAGACACTATCCTCATGGGCTACTTCCAGTGTTGAAGAGGTTGCTTCAACTGGACCTGGCATTCGCTTTTTCCAACTCTATGTGAGTACAATAGAAGGTCCTTCTTTTCTTAAACTTTTTTTCTCAGGCATTTCTTTCTTAGGTTACATTTTCAGTAAGTCTTCAATATATTAAGGGAACAATTAGGCAAGACTCCTGCATAATACTGTTATAACTTGTGACATACACGCTGATGCTTGAGCATCTAAGATTCTCAGAGACCTTCTGTTATAACCTAATGAGTTGTTGTTCTGTTCATTGTTTAGGTGTATAAAGACAGGAATATAGTTACACAGCTTGTGAAAAGAGCTGAAAGGGCTGGTTTCAAGGCAATTGCCCTTACTGTGGACACTCCAATTCTTGGTCGTAGGGAGGCTGATATTAAGAACAGGTTAGCATACATTTGGAGATTTTCCATGAGGATTTTCATGGTTGGTTTGATAGACCTTATATCTTAAAGATGTATATTACAAGAACCACATTTTTATATGGTTTATCTACAGATTTACATTGCCACCACACCTGACGCTGAAGAATTTTGAGGGAATGAATCTTGGAAAGTTGGATAAGGTGAGAAATCAATGACCATTGTGAATTTTGAAAAATCAGATAAGAAAAATCTCCATGAATGATTTTTTTTTTGGGATGAATAAGGGGGCCAAAGCCCATAAACGATCTTTTTATTAATAATGTGTTTGTTTCTATTATGGTTTATTTACCATGTTAGTTTCACCTTGCAGACTGATGACTCTGGTCTAGCTTCTTATGTTGCCGGCCAAGTTGACCGGTCTCTCAGCTGGAAGGTGATATAGATCTTCGACATATTTGACTATTCATTCTGTGAGAATGTGGATGTATAACAACTCACGTTGCTTCTTATAGGATGTGAAGTGGCTCCAAACAATCACCTCATTGCCAATTCTAGTCAAGGGAGTGTTAACTGCTGAAGATAGTAAGCATCTTAATCTTATGTTGACCTTCTGTGTGATCTGTTCTGTTTTTGTCCATTTGATCTTGATCAAGAATTAAGATCTTGCCAATCTTGAATGTAACCCATATGTTTGATGATAATAATTTAGCAAGGATAGCCATAGAATGTGGAGCTGCTGGAATCATTGTGTCTAATCATGGAGCTCGCCAACTTGACTATGTGCCTGCAACTATTGTAGCTTTGGAAGAGGTACGATTTTCATGAGGTGCAACCAATGAAGTCTTGAAGTTTATCTTAATTTATCATCCTCAGTTTCTCGCCCTTGCAACTCATTAATATTTGTTCTTACGTGTTAAGTAGTTTATCAAATGGTTTTTGGTTGAATGTGTCGAGTAGGTAGTGAAAGCTGCGCAAGGAAGAATTCCTGTTTTCCTGGATGGTGGAGTCCGGCGAGGGACAGATGTATTTAAAGCACTAGCTCTTGGAGCATCTGGTGTATTTGTAAGTATATCAAATTCTGATCACTTTTAAGTCTCATGGTATAAATAAACTTACCATTGATTTAGTTCCAGAGCTTCACTGAGAAGCATCTGAGCCTGATCTTAAGAAACATGCTTGTCCCTTTGGTCAATTGATTTGAGCTTTGGACTACCTGAATACCAGCTTGAGCACTATGACATGAAGAATAGTGGGCTGATGAATAATGAACCTTCATTATAAGTGAATCTTAAATTTCTGGCATGCATGGATTAACCTTGTGTCTGAGATTTCTGCAGATTGGAAGACCAGTGCTGTTCTCATTGGCTGTAGATGGTGAGGCTGGAGTTAGAAAAGTACTTCAGATGCTTCGTGACGAGTTTGAACTAACAATGGCACTAAGTGGCTGCCGTTCGCTGAAGGAGATAACTCGCAACCACATTGTCACCGAATGGGACCGCCCTCGAGTTGTGCCAAGGTTATGAGATGTTAAACACGCCACCCTTGCTTTTGAGACATAATAAGAACCCAATAAGTACCAGAGTTTCAAAATAACCTTCATTCCTAGTTCATCATGCTTAGAGAACTAGACCTTTGTAATGACAATGGTAATCCTTGAATAAGTGCTACTTCTTTGCTCCCTGCGTAGATAATCATAAAATGCTATTCAGACTTATTTCATTATTTCACATGGTGGATTGATGATGGGTGTTGGCATTTCTGATTCTCAAAGCCAATTAATTTAGACTTTTCTCACTTTAGAGGCTTCATTCATTCAGTGGATTATTGTACACTGACGCATGAATAATTTATTGATGTCTCAAGAATAACAACTTTGGCTTCACGCCTTCACCATACATGTATCGAAACTTCACCTGCCAATCTGTGCGTTTAGAGACTAGAGAGTATCTTGAAATGTGACTATAGTGACCCAAAGTAACAATATGGCAAAAATGCAAAATAGTCGGATTTTTTAAAGTTTCGCCAAATTATTCATAAGTCCTCCAAAATACGTTATTTATGAACTATTTTATGAAAGGACTTTTAGTCCAAATTATATATTTTATATATTGAGTAAAATCACAGAAGAAGCATTATTTGGTCTAGTATTTTTTTTTAACAACTATTTGTTCTGTAGATATGTGAGAATGTTTTATAATTCTATTGGTGAGTTTTATAAATTCTTTTCGTGAGTTTTTACAAATGTTTTTTTTAAGTTAAAATTATGAAAACTTTAACGAAATAATTTATATTTTTTAATTAAAATCTATACATAAGATGAATTTTTTTAACTAATGCAGTAATTAATATATTACTATATTAGTAAGTTTAATAGAGTGTAAATCATGAAGCAAAATTAAGTTTAACGACATCATTATTCAACTGTATTTCTTTTTCTAGTAGCCTAACAGCAAAATGCTACAGTACGTACAATACAACCTCTATCATACCAGCCTTCTCACAGAAACTATTGTAAATTGACTTGCACGGTTGCACCATATATACTTCCTAAAGATTTTAACTTAAGAATGATATATTGTTTGACCAAACTAAACAGTATAAAAAAAATTGATGAATACTCTATATAACTTCTCTCATATTCTTTCTATTAATAATTATAAAATAACTTAAGAATGATTATAAAAAAAAAATTTACATTATTTATTGTGCATCAAATTTGTCCCATGAAGATTGTATTTTTATAATAGTTTGCAAATATATGTTTTCTTACTATAAATTACATAATTTATACCTTTTATTTTTATAATTTTAAAGGATATTTGCATATTTGTTAAGTTATGAAAAGTCAGTAATTAATATATATATATCTATCTTATATTATATGGCTCCACCCCTTTCTGGTCGTCCATGTTTAAAACTATAGTCTATGAAATTAAAAATAAGAGAAAATTTACTATTTGGTCTCTCTTTCTTTACTAAGTTAACAATTTAGTCCCTTATTTATCTTATATACATATTTGCGTGCCCGTTAGGTCACGCAAAGCAACTAGTACTATATTATATGGCTCCACCCTTTATGGTTGGTCAAAATTATTGAATTAAAAAATTAAAAAAGAAAAAGAAATCACCCACTTTCCTCTAGCCCACGTTCTCTCAAGTCTCACCCCATACAAATTACTTTTGATTTTCATTAATATTTTAAGCTCCATAAAAATAGGGTAAATTACACTTTGATATCCTATAGTTTGGTCATATTTCACTTTAGTACCCGGTGATTTAAAAAGTGACACTTTGGTACCATGTGATATTCTCTCTTAACAAATTATTTTTAAATAATTTTATATTTTACATACATATTTACGTGCNTAGATTTTATGTTGTTAAAATTCAATCTATAATATATATAGTCAATATAGCAGGTAGAATTTATAAGGAGAGACGTACAGAAGAAGTAGACTTGAAGAGTGATCACATCCAAAATTATCCACACATATATGCAATTGGGCTTTATTGTTTTTAAATTTTTAATTATAATACAAAATAATGAATTTTTTTTAAATATATTGTAGAATAAATAAAAAATAGTGAGAAGTTATTTAATTTATTGAAGAATTGAAAAATTAACTTAAGGTTTGAGAATTCAATCTATAACTTGGTCCCTCTGTCATGATTTAATTTGTGGTTTTTGCATTTCTATTCAATTTCTTGAAGAATTCATGGATTAGGGACCAAGATGTAAGGTTTGAGAATTTTCAAGGATGCTCTTTCACTTTTATTTTGACAGTCAAGGACTAAAGTGAAAGGGATTTAAAGTTTTCAGGACTAAACTGTAATTTAAAGAACTAATCTGAAATTTTTCCCGACTTAATTTGTCTAGTTAATGTTTTAAAATGGACGAAGGAGTAATAGTGAGAGGTTTTCAACAAATATGGGACCAAAACTGAGACAAAAAAAGATATAAGACTGATTTGAGACCTTAAGCAAAGATACATGACCAAATTCAAGACAAAAAAAGATATAGAACTAATTTTGAACCTGAAACAAAGATATTGGACCAAATTCATACTTTAACTTTTTTTTTTTGCCTTAACTTTTTCAATGAATATTAAATGATCGTATAATATATTATTGCATAGTTTTAGAGGTGGACGGTGGACCTATCAAGATATTTCAAACCCATATATAATAACAAATGTTTTTTTTTGAATACATGAAACAAAGCCTAAAGGAAACTAAAGCAGCCATAAATGAAACTAAAAGCATTAGGAAAAACATTGAGAAGAGGAATATTGTGCGACTGCTTCAATATCTTCCAGTATCCTTCGTGCTCAGCTACAATTTGCGTGATGTCTTCCATGATGACTTCATGATCAAAATGAACCTTAGGGCGATGTCTGTGCAGCAGACAAAGTTGTTGAAGATGAAGATTCACCTTGTCAATGTTGGCGGTCTTGAGGTCTTCAAGAAGCTTACGAAAACCTGCAAGACAGATAGAATTCATTGAAAGGTCAGCGGTGCTACAGAGAAAAAGGTCCATGGTGGGAGCACCATTATGGAAGTGGAAAGCCGCAAAGAGAGTTTTGTTTAGCCGCTTCTTCCTCAGCCAACAGCAGTATATGCTAGGGTAGTCATTGGGCACATCCCCCATAGTGGAATGCACCCTTAAAGGCACTTTTGAGCTATGACCAGGATTCCTTTGATAGGTTTCCTTCAGCTGCGAGATTTTCTCTTGCCACTTCTGAATCACGATCAGAGGGTCCGCGACACTTTGCTTGAAGCGCACCTCGTTACGGTGTTGGTAGATAGCCCAAATAAACACAAGAATATGCACAAACAGATCCTTTTTACTCTCGTCCTCAGTGTTGTGGTGGCAGAAAATACAGGTAGCATCGATATTGAAATTCTTTTTAAGAAGGTTAGCACCTACTGGGAGAGCGCTCGTAAGACATTTCCATCCAAAGAGCAGAATTTTAGGGAGGCAAGGCAACTTCCAGAATTGCTTCCAGTTGATCTGAGTATCTCCCTGAGTACCGATAGTCATCAAAGAGTAGGCAGTGCTAACATCATACTGGCCATCACTACTGTTTTTCCAAATGATTATGTCTCTTGTGCCGCTATGCGATATAGGCATCCGTAAGATCGTATGTGAGTTAGTGTTGTTGTAGACTTGTTGAACCTTCACCCTATCCCAGTGGCCATGCTGGTTGATGAGATGGCAAACCTTAGTAAGGTTGGTGTCCACTCTATCAGGCTTGATCCACAGGTCACTAGTTAGGTTAATATCCATGCCATTGCCTACTCGCCACCTGCATTCTTCCAGAATATTATTTATACGAGAACATATATATCTAGCAAAAGGAGAAGGAGTAGACGTGCAGGAGAAACGGGTTTCATCCTGCCTTTTATTGTACTTGGCATGGAAGGTTCTAGACAAAAGGCTATCTTTTAGGTTGATAATACCCCACGCTTGCCTGCCTAGCATAGCAGCATTAAAATCTTTCATTCTCTTTATGCCCAACCCTCCGCGGTCAGTGGGGAGACAAATCTTGTTCCAAGCCTTCATGTGTGGAGATTTACCCCCATTTGTGTTCCCCCAAAAGAAATTGCTCATAATCATATCGCAACTATGCGCCTCCTTATCAGTCATTTTGAAATAAGAGAGATGGTAAGGCGGAAGAGAAGTTAGGACTGATTTAATCAGGGTGACTCTAGCAGCCTGGGAAAGGAGATGGGCTTTCCAGTTTTCCAATTTTTCCTGAAGCTTACTTATGATGATCTTCGCAATCTTCCTGCTTCTAGGCTCGTCATCCACTAAACTTCCTAAGTATTTAGTGAACTTATCAACCTGTTTAAACTTTTCCGCAGAGGTCATCATTTTCTTGAGTCTATTCAGGGTATTGGGGCTGAAAGAGATATCAGACTTATTGTGGTTGATTTGGAGTCCCGAAATACTCTCAAAACGCTTGAAGATGGACCTCACATCGGCAATGGAGGCAAGGTCTGCTTTCATGAAGAGAAGAATATCATCAGCGTAGATTAAATGGTTAATGGCAGGGGCATTTCTAGCAACTTTAATGCCCTTGACGATTCCTTCATCTTGTGCTTTGTTGAGGAGGCCAGAGAGAACATTCATGCAGAGAATGAAAAGATAAGGAGATAGAGGGTCCCCTTGTCTTAACCCTGCCTGGGGATGGAACCGATCCGAGAGCGCTCCATTAATCTTAACTTTGAAGCTCACCGTATTGACACATTGCATGATGATTTGAATCCAGTGATCAGGAAATTCCATATAACGAAGGACATCCTCAAGGAAGTGCCAAGACACTTTGTCATAGGCTTTAAGAAGGTCAATCTTTATACCTGCCCAAAAGGCTTTACCTTTCTTATGCCTACGGATATATCTTAGAACCTCATGTGCAAGCAAGATGTTGTCCGTTATTGACCTACCCTTCGCAAAGGCATTCTGGAAGGGGGAAATGACCTCCATGATAATATCCTGGAGCCTATTGGTGATGGTTTTGGAGATGATTTTGTAGGTCACATTGCACAGGCTTATAGGTCTGTAATCCGCGCAGCTCTCCTGGACGTCACCTTTCGGGATCAGAATAATATTAGAGAGATTTAATTCCCTGAGCATGTGGCCAGAGTTAAGAAAGGAAGATACCATGAGAATGAGATCTTCACGAACCACTGGCCAATAATGTTGATAGAAGATGGCAGGCATGCCATCCGGGCCTGGGGCCTTGTGACCATCCATCTGGAAAAGAGCAGTTTCAATTTCCATTCTAGTAAAAGGTTTCAAGAGGACACTGCGATGCAGGTCGCTAAGCTTGGGAATGCCTGCTTCCTCAATAATTTCCAGACTCTTGACCCTGTCATAGTTTATGTTGCTGTTGAAAAGATTGACAAAATAGTCTTTGGCAATATTCAGCATGTTCTTCGTGTCTTGGCACCAATTACCATTTTGGTCTTTCAAGGCCAAAATCTTACTTCTGCTTCTACGTTGTTTCACAACCAAATGGAAATACTTAGTATTGCGATCTCCATTAACAAGCCACATCTGCTTAGCACATTGTGCCCAAAAGATTTGTTCGCAGTTAAGGAGAAACTCCAATCTTTTTATGATGATGACTTCCTCTCTTTGATTGTGGTGGTTAAAATCTCTAGAAACCTTTGCTTGTGCCAATTCTAAGTCTTGAATGATTTGGGTTTTTAAATTACCAAAACTCTCTTTATTCCATTGCGTAAGGGCTCACAAGGTCATCTTCACTTTCTTCACTAACCTGAAAGCTTGAGAACCAAGATGAGATGGATCAGACGTCCAAGCATCAGAAATAACTTTAGCACAATCGGGATGAGAAATCCACATGGCTTCAAATTTGCATGCCTTAATAAAGAGCATCTAAATATTATTTTAAAATTTACAATTATGATAAACATAAAGTTATTAAAAAATAAAGTCAAAACTTCATTTTGGCCCTTGAACTATAGGGAGAATTTTGTTTTGATCCCTAAACTATTTTTTGTTCAATTTTAGTCCTCAATTTTTCCATTTGTTTGACTTTTAATCTAAAACCAGATTATTTGCACAATAAATCAGAAAAATGAGTCTTACAGTAATAATGAACTTTAAGTAATAAAGCCTAACGCTTAAAACTAATTAACTTGTTAATAGAATTTGAATAATAAAGGTAGAATATATTCATTTTCGCACAAGTAAAATACCCAAATTATAATCGGGAATTTAAGCCTAATATATCATATGATTAATTTAGGCCCAAATGTATAGTACTTGATCAATTATCTCCCAGTTGATGTTAAAAATCGTACTTTCAAACTTGTTGTATTTAGATTTAAAATAAAAAAACTTTAATCAATTTCACTTGTTTGATAAAAAAACAAATAATAACTTATTTTTTAGACATAATTTGACTTCATTTGTTGTTTGTTGATGACCTCAATTAAGTAGAGAAATTACTCTTTGTAAGCAATACGTAACTATCAACTTGTCACATTTAAACTTAAAATTAAATGAGAGAGACCACATTCAATATTTTAGGACTAAAATGAAATATTTTGTCAACATTTATAATCAATATGAATCTTTTGAAACATAATAAACCAAAATGAATATAAGGGCATACATTCAACTTTTAGGACTAAAATGATCCTTTGACCTTAAGTATACTTACTATAATGATCTGTATTTTCATTCATTTATTTGTCTACTACATTTAATATTTATTCTCTTACTCTTACGTAACACTAGTTAAAAGTTGGAAAAAAAAGTTTATTATTGGTTTACAAATGATGTGATTAGAGCTGAAAGCCTGAAACAATATCATCATCATTTGACTAGTAGTACAAATCAAGATTCATGTCTAAACTATTCTATCTTGATAGTTTCATGCTATATATATATATACCATAAACATTGAACGAAAATAATAAAGGAATTCATGTATGTTAAACCATCAATATATGAAAACCAAAACAAATAATAAACCAATAAATAAAATCAAGGGAATAAAGTATAAAATAAACCCATAAGTAACCGAGAAATTGCAACACGGACGAAACCACCTGAACTAGAAAACTAATCTTACATATATATATAATTTACAAACCCTCTCCCTATTGCATATCTATGGGAGATGGATTATGAATTAAGAAAATGAGAAGTTGAAGCATGTTGAAAGTATTATAATTTGGGGTAGCCAGCGAGCTAGTGATTATATGGGGAAGCTTCTTGGCTCCGAGTCTTTCTCTTCTGAAGGAATCGTTGAAGCGATTTTTTCATAGAAAGACCTGTGGCTGCAGGACTAGGAGTTGGAGTAATTGGACTATTCAATGCCACTTTATTAATATTACTTGCATTATTATTTGGTGACGATTGATCCGACCACCCATTAAAATTTGGTGTCTTCGCTACTCTTTCCTGTTCCATTTCCTTGCTTGCAACCATTAAGATCCACCTAGCCTGCGTTCACACATCATAATATTCATTAATTAAATTAACATCCATGGTCCATCAAAAAGTGGGTGGTTGCTAAAATAATACAAAAATTAACTATACTAAACGCGGTTGAGAAACTAATTAAATATAAAAATTGCAATTTTTGATATGTCAAATTAATATTGAGTTTATGTTTCAAACTAGGTAGGTAGGAGCTTTCCTGGAAATAGAGAATTCATTTAATTTTGTTTAAAACCTTGTCTCTTCTTATGGACTGGTTGACCGCAACAACTTTTTCGCCTAAATTTAATTTCTTTAATTATTTCTCAAAACCATCTGTTTGGTAGCACAACAAAACTCTCGTGTTGGAATTATATAAACTTTTTTCATAATCTTTATTGTTGAGTTTATACATTATATACAGATTTTTTTTGAACAATCATTATATACAGACTCTAATTTCTATGATTTAATCACTGTTGATGGGGATGATGAATGTTGAGAGTGATGATTAGCAAATTAACCACACACATAGATACAAAATTAACTAAGACGAGGGTTACAAAACAAAACAGAGTCCCAGATTGATTGAACGAGATGGACTTAATGAAATAGAAAAGGAAGAGATTAATTATAGATAGATGTATATGTGTATGTGTATGTGTATGTGAGTATAAACGACATACCTGAAGCTCGGTGACGTCAGAAGAACACATCTTGCCGTCATAGAAAATGGTGAGCTTCTGGAGATTCTGGTTTGGGGTTTCACTGATTCCTTGATCTTGTTCTTCCATTTTGGTCCTGCAATGAATTAAGAAGATGAATGAATTGACCCCAGGCCCAAACATTAAGCTAAGCAAGCGATTAATTGAAGAAGAAAGAATTACAATGGGAAGCGTGGATGGTGGGTGGCATCGGAAGAAGGAAAGAGACGAAGCTCCAAATTGCAATTGCGCCTCCTCATGTTTGTTTTGTTCGTTACAGAGAGAGAGAAAGGAGGTATGTATAGTACACAATTAAGTATACAGAGAATCAGAGATATGACAGATACAGAGTGGAGAGAGAAGGGGGTGTGTTATACATATATATGTGGGAAAGGGATTGCTAGTGGCAGCGAAACACGCAACGTAACACAAATCAAAATAAAAAAACAAATTAGGCGGAAAATAATTGGAAAAAGAGCACGTGATGCATGCTTTTTTCTAATTAAAAATTGGTTCACATGTCATAAGAGAGTGTATTTGTGTGTATACCACCCCAGACGAAACCGCCACACTTTTTCTCTCTCGTCTCCTTTCATGTCGCTCTCCTACTTTCACTTTTCCACTCTTTCTTTCCATTAATATACCATACATACATATATCAACGTGCTTTATTTTCCAATTTCTTCTCAGTTCTCACTTTCACTTTCTTATTTCTTATTTTTTTAAAAAAAAAAATTGAGAACCACTGAACCAAGCTTTTAAATATCATTTGTAATTTGACTAATAAATTATACTTTTGCTCTCATATATATATTTAAAGTGAATTTTAATGTAATCCTTTATATTTTTTTTGTTTACAAAATTGGTCTTGTGTATTTGGAATGGTAGAAAAATGAAGAATTTTGGACAAAAAAAGAGTGAGGCATCGTGTGTGAGATAAAGGGGCTGTTGGGCTTATTTGTGATTCTAGGAAATTTTAGAAAACTCTAACACATGATTCGAAGGCTAAAATTAATGTATTTCCTCAGAAAGTTTTGATTCTTTCAAATCAGTCCCTAAAATGAAAACTTTTAGAAATAGAATTTTTTGATAAAAATTATACTGTTGGATTTGTTGTAAAGAGTATGTTCCAAATATATAATTTATTTTTGAAAACTTTATTTTCATTCATTCTCATTTCTTACTCGAAAGTGTTTAATTACAATATCAAAATAAGAAACCAGATAAAATTTTAAGTATAGCAACTTAAGGAACAAAAAAAACAATATATGAGAATATATTATTTGGAATGGTAGTGTTGTAATTTGAATGTGATTAGTTTTCCACTTTAATGAAGATGTCGGCTGTGGCTGACTCTTAATGATGAATTATGAAAAAGTGGGTGCGCTGCGCGATGACGTTAAGAAAGAATTAAGTACTTAATTAAAATGTGCGAATACTATACGCGGGTGCGGTAGGGTGCTTCATTCATGATTTCATCTGAATATTCTCCATATTACTTACTTTTATTAGTACTCCTAATGTTTTTTTAGGCAAAAGCTTAGGTGAGTTGAGCCTCGGGGCTCATCAAGGCCAGGGCAGGCCTCAAGACTCTATGAGAGCTTAGAGAGATACTTACAGATCGCTTACTAACAAGGCCCTCACATCGGCAGCAGGATTCAAACTCACGACCTTTTGGGTTATGAATTGACTCCTTACCGATTGAGTCAACCTTAGCTATTAGTACTCCTAATTGTTCTTTCTTAATCCATGTTTATTTGGGCCTCTAATTAATTAATTATTTCACATTTTGACTTCTTCCGGCCCCACATCCTTCAATTCCCATTCAAATTCAATTTCTTACGCCTAATAAGCTACCTCCCGCTGACCCCATGGATTCCCCGTTTTTATTTTATTTTAAATTTAATTCCCAATTAATACCTCTTTCTGATTTCTTATTTACTAAGTATTAATGCACTACTCTACGTCCTACACATTCATCTATTCCTACTCAAATTTGTTACCAAGAAATTTCTTAATGCAGTGCATGTGGGTTTTTGAAAAGAAAAATCAAATAGATTAATTTTTTCCATTAACGATTTTAGATTGAAATTTTATTTTGGTCCTTTATTTATGAGCTAAATCTCACTTTTGTTCTACATTTTTCTTTTGTTTCAAAGTGGTTATCCATGTCTATGAATTTTTAATTTTTGTCACAAACTCACTTTCAGAATATGATTTAACCTCATTTATTCACAATTTCAAATAAATAAAGAGAGAACTCGTTAAGAGTGACTCATAATTTTGAATTTTTTACATTTATACTTGAATCGAGATAGACATAATCAAATTCACTCATTTAATTGTTAAATGAGCTGTCAACTTTTAAGATTCGATTTAATCTTATTTACTAGCAACCCCAACTAAGTAAAGAAAAAACTCATAAAGAAAAAACTCATAAAAAGAACGCATGTTAATTTTCATTTCTTCGACTAATACTAAGATGAGAAAAGAAACATACGTGTTAGTACAATTATTAATAGCGTCATGTTCAG
>QANZ01035540.1:19869-30529 GCA_003254925.1 Chamaecrista fasciculata
AGCACTGTCTTCCCAACACGTCTATCACGTGTTATTTCCATCCCGAGTATCTTCCTCGCCCCTCCAAGATCCTTCATATCAAACTCCTTGCCGAGCTGCTTCTTTAATTTGTTGACAGCCGACATGCTCTTAGCAGCAATAAGCATGTCATCAACATACAACAGCAAATAAATCGAATCCTCGTCAAGCTTTCCATGATACACACAACTATCATAGGCGCTCCTCGTGAAGCCATTATGAACCATGAATGCATCAAACCGCTTGTACCATTGCCTGGGCGGCTGCTTCAGTCCATACAAAGA
Organism: Chamaecrista fasciculata; assembly: GCA_003254925.1. Lineage (NCBI taxonomy): Eukaryota > Viridiplantae > Streptophyta > Magnoliopsida > Fabales > Fabaceae > Chamaecrista > Chamaecrista fasciculata. The sequence continues at coordinate 20,172 of QANZ01035540.1, forward strand.
TTTCTTCAGTAAACAAACTTGGTCCTCCTTACCGGGTACTACAAAACCCTCTGGCTGACTCATGTAGATTTCCTCCTCCAACTCGCCATGCAAGAAAGCCGTTTTCACGTCTAATTGCTCCAGCTCATAGTTCAGAAGAGTAACCAAGGCAAGCAATGCCCTGATGGAACTATGCTTCACCACAGGAGAGAACACCTCGTTGTAATCGATTCCTTCCCTCTGTGTAAAACCCTTTGCCACCAGCCTTGCCTTAAATCTAGGCGGTTCAACCCCTGGATTTCCTTCCTTTTTCTTAAAGACCCACTTGCAACCTACTAACTTCTTCCCCTTTGGCAATGGGGCTAACGCCCACGTCTGATTCTTGTGAAGAGGTTCAATCACTTCCCCCTTAGCACCGATCCACTCATCTGCTTCTGAACCTGAAATAGCCTCATTGAAGCTACTTGGCTCATCTACATCGATTATCTCTGCAACTGATAAGGCGAACTCCACCAGATTGGCATACCCTACAAGGTTGCCATCAACAACGTTCGCATATCTCTGTGGCAGATTAGACTGTCTCCTCTGCCTCCTTGCTGCAATGCTATAGCCTTGTTGCTGTTCCTGTGCCTCTGAGACCTCAGTGTTATGAGAAAGATCTCGCACCTGCTCCTCTTCAGTAGTACTGGGTTGGGCGGTCGGAGCGTTATCAAGTACTAGCTCCATTTGGTTCCCCACACCGTGATCTATCTTGGCTATCGCCTTTTCCTCTTGCTTGTCCAACGAAGCAAACTCATTGAAAGTTACATCCCTGCTGATCATTAGCCCTGGAGACTTAGGATCTGTGCACCACAACCTGTATCCTTTAACTCCAGCCTCACATCCTAGAAATATGCATTTTCTTGCCCTCGGCTCAAGCTTGCCATCCTTCACATGAGCATATGCAGGGCACCCAAACACTCTCAAGTGCTTGTAACCAACAGGCGAACCGGACCATACCTCAAGAGGAGTTTTGTTCCCGATTGCCATGGATGGCGATCTATTAACCAAATAACACGCAGTACAGATCGCCTCAGCCCAAAAGTCCTGGCTCACACCAGCATGTGAGAGCATGCTCCGTGCTCTGTCACAGAGTGTTCTGTTCATTCGTTCTGCAACCCCATTCTGTTGCGGCGTTCCTGTGCATGTGCGGTGTCTCACAATGCCTTCCTTGCTGCAGAACTCATTGAACTCCTTGTTGCAGTACTCCAACCCATTATCAGTCCTAAGGCACTTCACTTTCCTCTCTGTTTGCTTCTCAACCATTGCCTTCCACTTGATAAATGTTGGAAACGCTTCATCCTTCGACTTAAGTATGTACACCCATACCATTCTGGAATGATCATCAATCAGTGTCATGTAAAACCGGCCGCCGCTCTTAGAAAGAACCTTGTTGGGACCCCATAGGTCGGAATGGATGTAATCCAACCTATCCTTGGTCGTGTGCACTCCCTCCTTGCTGAACTTTACTCTCGTCTGCTTTCCAAACACACAGTGTTCACAGAATTTCAAGGGATGCCCCTTGTACCCATCCAGTAAGTTCTGCTTCTTTAGAAGTGTCAGTCCATTGTCACTCATGTGACCGAGCCTCAAATGCCATAACTGACTCTGATTATGATCTCGCCTTGAGGTGCATGTCTCGCCACTTTCCGAGGTGCTATCCTCACTTGCTCCAGAATCATCACTCGCCTCAGTGTTCGCTGAGGCAACAGCCGCCTCACCCATAATCACAGTCCCCTGAAGATAATATAGTCGGGCGCTCAGCTTCCCCTTTATCAGTGTCATCGAGCCCTTTCCAACTTTAAGAGTTCCACCTTCGGCGTGGACCTTGTAACCTTGATCATCTAAGGTTGATAAGGAAATGAGATTTCTCTTCATCTGAAGAACATGCCAACACTCCATACTTCTCACGACCCCGTCGAACATCTTGATTCTGATGTGACCGATCCCCTCTATCGCCAACGAAATATTATTTCCGAGATAGACCGTTCCACGCATCTGGTTATACGAAGAAAACCATCTCCTGTGTGGACTCATGTGAAACGTCGCACCACTATCAAATCCAAGAGTTTGGTCCATGTTGTACACCCACAGACCACACCTCTCCCATACATTCGCCATTGTCAGAAGTACCACAAGTATCAACAACATTCGCTGAATTTTCTTCATGCGACTTCCCCTTCTTCCCTTTCAACTTTGGACAATCCTTCTTAAAGTGACCCTGCTCACCACACTTGAAGCAACTTGCTTTCTTCGCCTTTGACTTAGACTTTGACCTCGATCGCCCTTTGGACTTACGTGAGTCCTTCCCCTGTGCTCTTCCCCTTGTCACCAATCCCTCGCCCTCTGCTCGATCGCCGGGAAGGTGCTTCTTCAACTCCTTTGACTTTAACGCACTGCTAATGTCATCCAGTGAGATATTGTCCCTCCCATACAGCATCGAATCCACAAAGGTCTCGTATGACGGCGGCAAAGAACATAACACAATAAGGGCCTGATCCTCATCATCAATCTTTACCTCTACATTCTTCAGGTCCATACTTATCGAATTGAACTCATCCAGGTGAGACTTGATTGGCGTACCCTCGTTCATCCTCAAATTGTAAAGCCTCTTCTTCAGGTAAAGGCGGTTGGTCAGCGATTTGGCCGAGTACAGTTCCTCCAGCTTTGTCCATGCCTTCGCCGCCGTTTCCTCGTTGGCAATCTCGCGTAGAACGCTGTCTGTAACACTCATGAATAACGCACTCAACGCCTTCTGCCTCTGTGCCTTCCTTTCTTCTTCCTTCACCGAATCGGCAAATTTTTCTTCTATTGCTTGCCATAAGTCTTGAAGAACCAATGCGGATTGCATTCTTATCTTCCAAAGACTAAAGTTTCCTCCATCGAACTTCTCGACCTCATACTTTGTCGACGAACCCATCGAACCCGATCTATGAAAAATTCACGAACTTCACGCAAATCACCGTTTGTTGACCGTTGAATCTACTCCGCGAAAACACCACCTGTTTACACAAGAAACAACACAAAACAAACACACCACCGGCAACTCCGAACACGGACCCAGCGCCGATGAACCTTCGTCAATCTCCGCTGTACCGAATCTGCCCGGAAACAACACGAACCCAGAAAACGAATTCCGATCTACGCCGAATCTGCCCAGAAAACGCCGTCGCCCTCCGACGAACTTTAATCACCGCCGGCGACGTCGAACTCCGCTGCTCACAAACGCAGAAAACACCAGACTTTCACGAACCCAGCAACGATCTCAGTACTCCGCCGCGAATCTGTCCAGAATTCCGCCGCTCTCCGATGATGACTGCAGGCGACGATCTCCTCTGCACGAGCCGCGGTGATGTCCGTTTAAGAATCGAGAAACTTCGTCTCCTCCGATTTCAAGAACCCAGCAAACGCCCACTGAATCACGGCTGTGAAACACCACACTGGCGTCGCTCCGTTCTCCGACCACCGTCGCTGACTGCCTCCGATCGTGTCTGTCTAGGTCCCGCCGTGAAAAAATCGCGCCTTCCTCTGCTCAGAAACTCAGACGACGCCGTGATATTCGCGAACATGAACCTGCCCAGATCTGCCCGGAATTGCCTCCGACCACCGGCAAACGTTGATCTCCGCCGGCGACGAACTCCTCCGCTGAAGCCGCGTCGATCTCCGTTCAAGAACACGAACTCAGCAACGTCGTCTTTCTTGTTTTTGCGTATGTGCACAGTAGCTCGTGAATGTGATTCTGAATAAAGTTCCTTTTTGGAATTTTGCTAAAATTGCAAAAGAGGTCCTCCTCTGAATGTTGAAACTCCAGTTCTGCTCCCACCTATTTTCCTTTCAGATTCAAAGAGAAAAAGAAAAGAAAAAAACAAGAGAACCAGGCTCTGATACCACTTGTTAGGATTCAGAGTATCTCCCAACAACCATTCACAGATCTAAACAAGTATGATAATGCGGAATAAAGAGAATAATAGAGGAACACAAGACAATTTACCCTAGTTCGGTCAGTGTGACCTACATCCAGCCAAGAACAAAGGATTTCACTATATAGAATGTGGGAATACAATAACCTGATGAACTAGTCTACCTCTCAAGTCATCCTTCTACCATTAGCTACCAGTCTATTTATAGGCATCCCAAACCCTAGATACACAAGGATTACTTAACCTAAGCCCAATAGGCCCAAGTCCCTAATTCCTTAGTCACCAAGGATTCTATCCCAAAATATATGGTAACTAATTAAAATACAAGTCACTCAAAGATTACATAAGATATCCCAAATCTTAAATAACTAAGACTAAATCTTTACAACTACAATGTTAGCTTGATGACAAAGACGCATAATCTGAAAGGCTGAAAGTTTTTATGACTTACTGAATATTGAGTCATAACGCATATCCTGATTCACTCTAGCCTTATAGAGCCATATCAAACAGTATTTCCTTACATATTGTCATTATGTTGATTATGGTGGGAAGTTCTGGTCATCACAATGGTTAGCATGCAGAGTTCAAGAGCCTTGATACATATATACTCTATTCAAGGGATAGGATTATCATTCAAATTTTCATTTCCTCGAGGTTCATACATGATTTCTCTTGTGGGACATACCTTGAGACATATCATATCATCTTTAGATGATTTCAGAATCAAAGGTTGCGTTCGAGTTTGAAGAGGCAAATGAACATGCATCAAGTGGTAAGTAAAGTGACTTTTTCCTTGGAGGGTCACAGAACGCTGGGGAGTCTGTCAGTTTTTGAACAAAACCACGATTTCATTATCTCTCAAGAAAGGCTTGAACATACAATTCATTCCCCCACCCCTGAAAAGCGGCGTTTCAAATTAGGCTTCTCTCCCACCCCTGATGTCTCTCTCACCTTTTCCTCTGTATTTATTAACAGCAAAAAAGAAAAAAAAACTAGCAATAATAAAAAGCTCTAGATGTGTGACCTCATGAGTAGAAGGTCTTTTCTGGATAACCAAATACTCATGTACACGTGCATGTGGTATGTTATTCATGTCTGTCTTGCTTACCACATGACCCTACTTTACTCCATTATTTTCTCAATATTGTCTTGCATGTTCATAACAACTTCTGTCTTATCAAGATGTTTAACAGAAGTTTTGACTATGAATAAAACTTTGTGGATACATATACAGAGGGTAGAGTGAATTAGGAGACCAATATCATCGTCTTCATAAATCTTCCACCTAACTTGGTGATATTTTTACTTCAAAGTTTTAACTTTTGTTTATACAGCACTTTTTCGTGGCCATGGAATACATTGCACTACGAAGTATATATAACTTTTTGGATATACAATGCGCAAATTTTAACAGCCTTGTACTTGCCATGAAATCCTATTAATATATAACCTTTTTAAGCTTTGGAAGTTATGACTAACTCTCCTAGTATAATAGTACATGTGTGTGAACAAAAACATGATGTTAAAAAATAACAAAACAAGGTTCAAAAAGGGAGAAAAATTAGGGTGAACGAATGGATTAGCCAATTCTACGTTCCTACCTGATTTAATTTTGTCAATAAAAGACCAAATAATTGGATTTGAAATATTATAAAAAGTTAAATTAGATAATCTCGAAAATTGTGGGTCTAGATTGTCATTCTCAATCATAGCATATTTCCACTTCTTTTCATGATCATTTCTGCTCTCAGGAGATTTATAACAAGAAAAAACACACTCAACTAAGATATTTTCAATACGATCCAAACTTGAAATCTTTGATAATTATATTTTAACAAACTTTAAACTCAAAATCTCGACTGAGATACATAAGACTTCACTCCCTCCTGAATAAAGAGATTCTCTGCCAATCCTCAATTGAAGTGCCATAAACTTAGAACGCTGTAGATTGGAAGATTTTTCCATTGAATTCATTGTGAAACTTTACTAATCAAAAAGAGTTCAGGCAAAACCACTGGCGAGTAGTACTCATAATGTAGGATATTCTCGATTGAAGTTTGTTGTGTTTACTCCAATTTCTTCATGTGCTATTTGTTTCCAAGGAAGACAGTGTGACTCAAGCAAAATTTCTTGATTTCAACGGAAAACAATAAGATTATTGTCAATGAACAGCAGTCTCAAAACTCTTCAGTCATCGGTTAACACAAACAGTTCATCTTCGAGTAAGCAAGATTGCCATTGGTAGCATCGTCATTCAAACTTTGTTACAATTATTACTTTAGTTTCTTTTTCAGTATGTATGAACTCATTCAAGGACGCAGAATTTATACACCATTTTCAAGAGGTATACAGTAGATTGGTTCAGCATAATAAAACTATAGATTGAGACTTTTTAAATGCAAGCTATGCACATGGGACTTAAACTATAACAAGAGGAAGTGGATGTAGTCTCAAAATTTGTCTGAAGAAAAAGAGAAAACTAATTTTTAACCATTAAATTTATCTCAAAATCGCAGTTTAGTCCCCAGATGTTGAAAATACAATTTTTAATCCCTGATTTTGTTTTTAACGAACATCAATTATTTAGTCACTACTAGTAACATTCTAAGAACTAGATACTTTATGTTTATTAAAAAATCAGACTAAAAATTACTGTAAAATCAAGGACTATATTGAAATTCTGAAACAAATTCAAAAACTAAAAAATAGATTTACTTGGAGAAAAAATTCACCATTTAGAGAGCCTGTGGAAAGGCTTCGCTGCTGCTTAGATTTACTTGGGAAGTCTATGCTTAGAGAAGAAGTTACGGGGAAGCGCATCCCTGTAACTTCTTCTCTAAGCATAGACTTCCCAGAGTTCATATATTTATTTATTTAAGTTATTTATTTATTATATATGATTTTTAACTTGTATATACTGATCAAAAAATTAATTTTGGATTATATATGATTTTTAACCAGCTAAAGGTCTATATATATATATTGTATCACGATACAATCTGCACGAAGCTTGGGATCACCTCACAAGGTTTTACAACTCAACCCAAAATCCACTCCAAGGGCAGTCTCTAAGTATATTGCTTCCTATGGAACCACACACGGTTCACCTCTACAAGGTTTCACCCTAGAAGCTCACTTTTACCTCCTTGAAGATTTTCTAACACTCAATATGAAGAATACAATTTTTTTCAGATTATCTCTCTAAGAGATTTCACTCAAGATCTATGAGCACAAAGCTCTCAAGGATCGCACACAGCAATATGAAGGATGATCACTCAATATGTAATGCACACAGCAACAACACTTTTTCTGCTTCGATGACCAGAGACTTTTAGCTTCAAGCTTTCATCCTTTTATAATCTCAGGAACTAGCCGTTGGAGAGATGACAGCAGTGGTAGCACTGATTCGGCATTTCCTTGATTTTTGTCAATCAATTATAAGTGTAAGATCTGATTTATAGTTGACCTGCAATAAAAATGATGTAATCAGTATATGCAGCGTTAATTTCGATTGATCAGAATTGTAGACAGATTTTATATGATTATATGTGAAGCACAAATCTGATTCCTTTCAATTTACTTTGTTTCCTAATATAGAATATCTCAACATTAATGACGATATAGAGGAAATGAAGTAATCATGCAAATTTATCTTGATGGCGCATTTGTGATAGAAAATCATGCCTTTAATATGATTATTTCCAGATAAAGAATAAGACAGATACTTTACTTTCAATTCAATTTAAGCATATGGTAATTAATTCACAAATCAATTCCCTTAAAGGATCCTAAGACTTTATTCAAGGAACGTGTTCAGCGCAGACCTCAAGACAACCAAATTTTTGCAAATAATCAAAAATCACTTTTTGTTTAATTTTAGTCCAACATATTTCATTGTTAAATTTTCAATATTTAAGAAATATGTTTGTTTTATAAAGTCAAAAAATCATTTTCATTCATATTTAAATTATATTAACTTGAATAACGTTAATTTTTATATGCTTTTAAGTTTGATTATTACTAAATGATGATATTAACATGATTAAATAGTTTACTTTTGTGTAAAGTTGCAAAATATCACAAGTTTGTTTTTGGAAATACTGAAAACATCTTTTTTATGCTTCCTGTTTTCAGCCTGTTTCAAGAAATATTTTCAGAAAACATTTTCAAAAAAACTGTACAAAATACGTTTTTAATCATATTTCCTGTGAAAATGAAAACAGAAAACATGGCAACCAAACAGAATTCTTCTTGTTAGGATTTTTTCCTTTTGGCTTTTTAGATATTTCATGATCATTAAAAAAATTAAAAAAAAATCATTCCAAATCATATTTTCAAAACAAAATATAAAAAAAAATATGTTTTTAGATTATCACTTAGAATAAAGTCTTTTTAAGAAAAATACAAAAGAATCAAAAGAGAAAAAACTCATGAGAAAAAGAAGTGAGAAAATTTGGGATTTCATAATAAAATCAAATCAATTCACTTGTCTCATATGTTTTGCTCTAACTAAAATTCATATCTTTTGCTCTAACTAAAATTGAATCAACTCACAATATTTTCTAGACGAACTACGTGGAGTTTAATCCCCATAAGAGGTACGTAAGTCCTTTGAGTCAATTCCTTGATCAAGTCCGATCATCCAAACTCGATCCTCAAACTTTGCATGTGATTGTTCAATGGCATTCAACATCAACATAAAAAATTATTATGATGACAATAGATTATTAAAAGATGGGATAATCTAACATAATTACATAAAACTTGTGGCATTGATACAATAGGTGAGGTCGCTTAATTATCACAATTGATGTGATCTAATAGTATTTAATGATAAATTGACAATCTATCAAATTGATAAACTTCATATTTTTTGAAAAATTAAAGTTTGAACATATATATTTTGCGATCTTCCTGGAGTTCGATTACTACAATCCAATCAAAAACCAACAAAGATAGAGCTAAAAAATCATAATAAGCTAAAAGGCAAACAATCACCTCGTGACATTTCGCCAACCGATGAGATGCGAAAACGGTGTTCTGGGTTCATCGTCTCAATGAGTTTCATAAGCTTTATTTAGCAATTTTAAATAAATTAAAAAAACATGTTGCCTCATCATATATTAAACTGTAAAATGTGAGAGATTAGAGGTCTTCTGCATTTTAGCCATCAAGAAATATATAATTATTTCTAAAGTATTTTATAAAAGCATTTTGAAAAACTTAAAAATCTTGTAAGGTTTGGAGGGGTTAAAATTTAGTTGCGTTTTTCAGCATTGTTCTCGACATCAACGGTTTCAAGTATGATATTTTATTTAACTTAGGACTAACCCTTAATCTTGTCATAATTTTATTGGTTCAAAATTCATTGCATCTCATGCCCTAAAAGTAAACTTTGCATCATAATTTAACCCTTAGAAGACAATAGATAGTTCAATCTATGAAAAAATTTCAAATAGTCCCTAATAGATGGTAGGTGAAATCTCATTTTAGTCCTTAATATTTGAACTATATCTGGCTTTGGTCCTTAAGGAATAAAATAAGATTTTTACCTACTATTTGCAATTAATTTTTTTACAGCATAGTTTCAACGTGTTAACGGTGGAAACTACAAATCCCAATTTAAAAAATTTTTAACCATGATGTACTACAATGTAGATAAGCCAAACCTCAGGGACCATTTTTGTAATTTTACCAAAATATTTCTGGCTCATTTTGGCCCTAAATGTATACACTGATATTTATTGTGGTCTTTTATCTTTTAAAAGATTCATATTGGTCTTAAACATTGACAAAATATTGTCATTTTGATCCCAACCTATTGAATAAATGTGATTATATTTCTCTCTTTAAGTTCAAATGTGACGCTTCTAGAGCTACATGGTGTTTATGAAGAGTAATTTCTCTATCTAGTTGGGGATATCAGCAAAATTGGTCAAATTGGGTCCCGAAACTGGTCATATCTCTCTCGTTTCAATTCTAAATGCGACGAATTCAAAATTACAAGTTACTTTTAACAAGTCATTTTTCTATCCAATTAAGATCATCGACAAATGAAACCAAACAGAGCTTGAAAGTAACTAGGGTTGGGACCAAAAAATTAAAAAAAATTTGAAAAATAAGTTCAAAATCGTACAATTCAATTATAGACCAAATTGTGTAGTCATCTCTACTTGTAACACTATTCTTAGCATCGTGTTGAACGTAGTGCCAAAGGATTTTTTTTTGGACTGACCAAAGGATTTATGATCTATATATTGTCTTAATAGTCCACAAAGGATCACATGCTCATCTATACTATATTATACGTGAGAGGAGCCTTCTAGTCGTCCTCCCACCTATACTAAGATAAAAATATTATATGTAATTAAAATAAGAGGAAAATTATTATTTGGTCCCTATTTTTTTTTTATTGAG
>QANZ01035541.1:0-18535 GCA_003254925.1 Chamaecrista fasciculata
TTTTACACGTTTCCGCTGCCCTAGGCGCCCTAGAATTCCCAACACCTAGGCATCTGCCAAACTGCTCGTGTGGATCACCGGTAGAGGAAGGACACTCAGTGGACTTCTCAAATTCGCGAACACGATAAGTCACCGATTGAAACTAGGTAAACATCCTTTTTCTTATCTGGTATAAACATAGTTAGTGGATCCTGGAAGGAATCACAGAGTTAGCTTTTAGTTTTATCAAGTTTTTTTTAATTCTTCCGCTGCGCTCTCTCTGTGATTTCCCAACAGTCTGCAGCAGTATTCTGAAGTGAATTGCAAATTCTTCTATGTATGCTTGATTGCTTCTATTTATGCATGTGTGTATGTATAATTTATGGGCTCATATATATATATATGTGTGTGTATGTATGTATATATGTATATACTTTGTCACCTATCAACCTAAAAATTGAAATCAAAGTCAAATAAATTAGTTAGAGATAAAATATGGCATAGTCTGTCCCTCAAACGTTTTCCATCCATTTTTCCATTGAAAAAAAGACAATTGATTTTTAACTCTTGAAAATTTAAATTTTTACATTAAGGACCTTTTTCTCTATAATAGAATCAAAATTTAAAAAGAAGAAATAATAGAGGGTTTTAGTTTTAGTTTATTTCACAAAAAACAAGGCCAAAGTCCTATTTTGGTCCCTCAATTATGCTCAATGTTCCAAATTGGTCCCTCAGTTATATTTCGTTCCATATTGGTCCCTCATTTTTTCAAAACTTGGCATAGTTGGTCCCTCAAACGTTTTCCATCCATTTTTCCATTAAAAAAAGGGTAAATCAAAATTTCATCCCCCAAAAGTTTTATTTTCTTATATTAAGGTCCTTAAGAAATAAATTAATATTTTAATTGAATTTGCCCAAAAACACAACTTCTCTCTCTCTCTCTCTCTCTCTCTCTCTCTCTCTCTCTCTCTCTCCATGACCATAGTGTCGTACTAGCTTGCTTCTGAAAAAGTGAAAATTAGATTCCTCTGGGAAATTGAGGATAAGTTCTGGCACAACGGGAAAATGAAGATAATGGTGGCCATCAAGCGAGTGGTAGATTACGCTGTCAAAATTAGAGCCAAGCCCGACAAGGTGAGTCATAATAGAATCCCAGAACGTCCCACCTTGTGTAGATTTCCAATTTGCAATGTTTTAATTAAAAAAGGGAAGAAGCATTTTGCAGACGGGCGTGGAGACCCAAAAGGTGAAGATTATAACATATTCATCCATAAATCACAAATTGAAATCCTCAATTTGCTGCTTTTCGATCGACAATGGCAATTTGTTGCTTTTCTTTCTTCACCAGAATTGCGTCCTCTCGAATTTCAAAACCTATGTTTCCCAATTCGACCTCAAACTTCCGATCCAGACCCTCATTATCGTCCTCATCGTCGTCGAGGTTTAAGAGATCCCAGAGAGTACTCCGAGCAAGAACCTTGCATGACCTGCGACGGGGCTCGGAGAGGGCGCGTGGGCGCTGCCGGAGCAAGATTTGGTGCAGTGGAGCTCGGCAGTGAGTTGGAGATCTTGGGCAACAGGTGGGTATTCATGGGCGGCGGAGGAGTCGATGCCGTTGAGGTGTTCCAAGAGACTGGAGGCACAGAAACCGGTGACGGGCTTGGTGGGATGGCAGTGGCAGCTAGAGAGATGGTGGGGTTTAGAAGAAGTATGGGTGGAAGGAGAGGGAGAGAAGTTGTGTTTTTGGGCAAATTCAATTAAAATATTAATTTATTTCTTTTTCTTACGTTTTGATCCTATTATAAAAAGAAAAGGACCTTAATATAAGAAAATAAAACTTTTGAGGGATGAAAGTTTATTTTTCCCTTTTTTTAACAGAAAAATGGATGAAAAACGTTTGAGGGACCAACTATGCCAAGTCTTGGAAAACTAAGAGACCAATATGGAACGAAAAATAACAGAGGGACCAATTTGGAACANCCCGCTTAATAACTCTAATAATTGTGATTATTTTTATATGATTTGTCGTCGACGGGATTCACGGGTGGTGGCGTGTCGGAGTTTTACGGCGAAGCCGGCCGATCCATGGCATTACCCACAATCAATGACGCTATCAACACCAACCTCCTCCCTTCTCATCCAACAACTTCTGACGATCTTTCTAGATCCTTACACGCAGATTTTCGAAGAGACGTGTAATGGAAGCCGCATCTGCGATTTCCGACGCTATCAACACAAAGATATGTAATGGAAGCTGCATCTGCGATTTCTGAAGAGAAATCGGAGCCGGCAACAGAGATCTTGTCACGTCTAGCTCAAACATCGTCTCCGAACGAAAATTTCGATCAGAGATTGACGGATTGTATGGTTTCAACACTCAAATCGTGAATCAATCCACAAGAAAACCCTCCTCCCGTTGTAGAACTCTTCAGTAGTGAACACGCCGAGTCAACTCAGCTTCTCTTCGAATACTCCCCTTGCTTCAAGGTCGATATCATGGCAGCCAATCTCGCCATCCTCCACGCCGTTTTCGAAGACAAAACCACCATTAGCAACAAGTTTCGCGTGGTGGATTTCAATATCGGGAAGGGAGAGACCAGAGAGAGCCGAGAGAGAGAGAGAGAGAGAGAGAGAGAGAGAGAGAGAGAGAGAGAGGAGAGAGGAAAAAGTTGTCTTTTTTGTAAAACACCCAGTTATTTCTTCTTTCTTACATTTTGGTTCTATTATAGAGAAAAAGGTCCTTAATGCAAAAATTCAAACTTTTAGGAGTTAAAAATCAATTTTGTCTTTTTTTTTTTAACGAAAAAGTGGATGGAAAACGTTTGAGGGACCAACTGTGCCAAATTTTTAAAAACTGAGGGATCAATATGGAACGAAAAATAACTGAGTGGCCAATTTGGAACATTGAGTATAACTGGGGGACCAAAATAGGACTTTGGCCTTTTGTATTTATATTGTAGGGAAGAAGTGTTATCTTCTCAAAATGCTAATATTGATGTTGAATGGAAGCCTAAAATAGGCATGGAGTTTAATAGTATTGAAGAAGCTTGGACCTATTGGAGTAATTATGGAAATGGGGTTTAGAGTTAGAAAAACATATATGAATAAGAGCCAAAGAGTATGCTTTAAAGGGTATTAAAAAAAAAGTCAAGCCAAACCAATCTAACTTAAAAAAAAAAAAAATCAATCAAATTCAATCTGCCTTCAACTCAATTCAATCACAATCAATCAAGCATGCGAATACCCTTTGTATGCTTTAAAGGGTATGCAACTATTATTTTTAGATATAAATTTATAAAATAAATTAAAAATTTATTTAAAATAATATATATGTTACTTTATCATTTATACGATAATAATTAAAATAAATTTAAACGTAGTAAAAAATTATTAAACTTCTTACTATTCTTTTAAATTTAATTGACTAATTTTAATATTATTTTACACGTTTCATATTTTTATATAATATAATTTTAAAAAATAGACTAAATGCCTCCCAACATTATAAATAGCATGCTTAGCTATAGAGTTGATCATTCATGTCTTTCTACTTTCATATCTTCATATTTTGTATCTATATTTTTGTGAATATATATATATATATATATATATATGCATGCTTAAGAAAAATGAAAATGAGTTATTTTATGAGTTGAGTCGTCATCTTCACCATGCTTACAGTGGTGGTAGTGGTGGTGGTGATAGCAGCGGAAAATCGAGTGTTAGGATGCAGTGAAGTGTATATAAATCATTGGCCAAAGTTCTATTTTGGTCCCTCTGCTATACTCATTGTTCCAAATAGGTCCCTCAGTTATTTTTCGTTTCATATTGGTCCCTCAGTTATCTAAAACTTGTCAAAGTCCCTCTAACTTTTCCATCCATTTTTTCCGTTAAAAAAAGAGGAAAAATAAACTTCCATTCCCAAAAGTTTTATTTTCTTATATTAAGGTCCTTTTCTTTTAATAATAGGATCAAAACGTAAGAAAATGAAGTAAATTAAGACTTAAAGTGAATTTGTCCAAAAACACAAAATCTCTCTCTCTCTCTCTTTCTCTCTCTCACTCTCTCTCTCTCTCTCCATTCCGACTACACCAACTCCATGGCTTCCAAGAAATAAGCACCCAAACCAACAAGATGTTAATGATTAGCAACTAATTAGTTATCCTCGCCCTCTCGACCAATTTCAAAAACAGCAAACCATTTGCTAACATTCGTATATATACAACTCATTTCACTCTCACTCTTCAATTCATCAATTTGACTATCTTCTTCTTCTTCTTCAATCACCATTACATTCACATTCACACATTATCCAGATTTCATATAAAATGTCTCTTGTTTCTATGTTATGTGATTCCATCGATGTTTCTGAGATTACCGGCAAATTCAACTTTGTTTCTGGTAATACTGGCGCGTCGTTGCCATCCGCCGACAAGCTCTTTCTCAACGGCCAAATCCGCCGGCAATTTCCTCTCATCGTCGAGGAATGCGACGGCGCTTGCTCGCTCCGGCCGCCGCTGAAGAAGATCTTCGTCGGCTCTTCTTCGGAGGAGGAGGAGGATTCTGAAACCAACGTCGTCGCTGATATCACCGCCGGAATCCACCATTGCTGGCAAGATCCGGATTCATCTCGCCGACGATGTGAACAGTAGCATCAGGAAGAGACATGTAGAACGATGCAGAGAGCTGGAAGAGCTCGCGCTTGATGGATTCCATTCCGAGCGCCTTGTGTGCGACGACATCCGAAGATTTCTTCCTCTCTCTGCCAGAGAGAGAGAGAGAGAGAGAGAGAGAGAGAGATTGATTCCGGCGAGAGAGATTGATTCTGGCGAGAGAGAGAGAGAGGGCACGAGGAATGGATGATGAAGAAGCTGTTCAATTCTGGAGAGAGAGAGAGAGAGAGAGAGAGAGAGAGAGAGAGAGAGAGAGAGAGAGAGAGAGAGAGAGATTTATGGTAAATTGGAAAATATAAAATCCTAATAGCCCTCAGTTTAATATCATTACACAGTTAAACATTATTACAATTCAAAAGAAACCTCAGAAGTATGTTTGATCATTTGGTTCCAACAATCCTACTTGAAATTTAGTACCAACATCTTCCTTCAATCAACATTGGCTTCCACTTGTCTACCAAAGACTTTCCTATGGACGCATGTATTGTGTTTTTCTGTGAAATTCATTTGTAGCTAATATAATTAGAAATATGCCACAAATTCTATAATTAAACAAATCTGTATAGAAATGCTTGAAAAAAAAAGAATTATTTATATACCAAAGTAATAAAGAGAGTGCAAGAAATAAACAAAGTGCTGGATATTGGAGCTGTATGAAAGTGCAGAAGAGGAAAAGCTGAAAACAGAACACAAAAACAAAAAAAATATGCACAAAAGGACTTCAGCTATAAACATATTTTATAGAAATCTGTATTTTGCCTCAGGTATAATAGCTTAATAGCAGTATAATTCTTAAGACATGTATAATTCTTAATAGCAGTATAGCTTAATAGCAGTATAATTCATAATAGCAGTATAATTCTTTAGTTGTAATAGAACATGTACAATCATAACACAAAGAACATGTACAATCATAAGACAGAAAAAAAAATAAAGGCAATATAATTCTTAAGACATGTATAGCAGTCTTACCTATAGTTGGATACCTTAAGTGAACCCAGTTGTTCTGCAATAGCATTCTACCACAATTCTTAAGGAACATTGGCATATCCAAATTACATAAAAATTAACAATTAACAAAAGCAAACCTAAATAAAAACAATAAATAGTACCACAGTGAAGTTAAGGATTGTGTGTGCATTTGTAGTAACTCCTATAGTTCATAAATTTGTCTTTTCCCTTTCATCTGATTCTGCATTTCACTATTGTCACTCTGTGTAGGCAGATTCAGTTGTTTTAATTAATATTGAACATGAAATTTAGCATTTCAGAGATAATCTTAATTCATATCCCCAACATTGTTGATTTAGAAGAGGTATGCTATTGCTTACCATGTTGATTGTGATTAGATACACAAATTATAAATCAGAACAGGAAAATGATAGAGAACCTTAGGAAGCCAAAATCCTACATTCCATTGTACCAAATCAATTGGATTATATGGACTCTAAAAATTTGTGACAACTTTCTGCAAAGTTAGTTTCTTTTTTCTTCAAAACCATAACAATGAAAAACCATGAATTTTTTCCATACAAAAAAATAGCAAACGCAGATGATTCTAAATCACCTTCTGACTTCTTCGTCTTGGACTTCCAAGCTTCTGCAAGAGCAAAGTGTTTTCTCTATGCCGCCCTCCTTTGTAAGTACAAAAAAGAGGAAGTTGCATAGATTCTGTTGAAACCCCAAAAACACTTGGACTGCAGAAAATAAAAGAAATATATCAATGCTCAACAGAATGATAAACGTAATAAGAATGGATGTATTCATCAGATATGCTATATAGATCAGGTAGAGAAAATTGCAAAAGAAGAGATTCATAAATATATGATTAGTTTAAGAGTGCACTTCTTGAATCAAGTTTTGACAAATTCAAATTCAATTGATAAACTTTCGTTGTTTTCTCTTTCAGTAAATGTAATGGATTATTTGCTACATCGTAAAAGTTTAGGCAGTTAATAGACAAAATTAAAATTAAAGGGCCTCACTTATCAAATGATCAAAGTTTAAAGGATTATTTGCAATTTAGCTATTGTTTTATAACCATGACAGGTTGATGAAATGCATTACAATTTCAAACGAAAGAATTGACAACAGAACAAATAAGCAAACAAAAGATACACAATAAAATCAGCAAACATGGAAGTAAGCACCTAGACCAATCATCTCCAACAAATCTATAAATTAAATTTTTTATGTAAGTTTTATCCTAGCCCATTTAAGCAACAAATGTTGAACTATTAAATTAAATTAACTTTGATTCCATTTGCCAATCCACTACTTTGTCAATGCATTAACCAACTCTTGAAAGGCATGAGGGGCATAAGTAAATTTTATATATCAATGCTCAACAGAATGATAAACGTAATAAGAATGGATGTATTCATCAGATATGCTATATAGATCAGGTAGAGAAAATTGTCAAAAAAGAGATTGATAAATATATGATTAGTCAACTAAGTTTGGACAGTCTGTGTAAATATATCACCAAAAACTATACTGAGATATGAGAATAGAAACACCACAGTATTTTTGTAATGTTTTTTTTTTGGGCTAAAGTATTTTTGTAATGATTACACATGGCATTTCAGTGACAACTTGCAATAGTTGATCAATTGATTTAAGCCAAATTCTAAATAACCTTTTCAACTTTAAATACTTTGGCAAACAACCCTCTGTAGTATCAATCTTGGCTATTAACCTATTTTACGTTTCAATATTGTGGCAAGCAGCTTCTAATATTAAAACGTGATATAAAAATTAACAGCAGAAAATCATACAACTTTATTTAAGAGTGCACTTCTTGAATCAAGTTCTGACAAATTCAAATTCAATTGATAAACTTTTGTTGTTTTCTCTTTCAGTAAATCTAATGGGTTATTTGCTACATCTTAAAAGTTTAGGCAGTTAATAGAAAAAATTAAAATTAAAGGGCCTCACTTATCAAATGATCAAAGTTGAAGGGACTATTTGCAATTTAGCTATTGTTTTATAACCATGACAGGTTGATGAAATGCATTACAATTTCAAACGAAAGAATCGACAACAGAACAAATAAGCAAACAAAAGATACACAATAAAATCAGTAAACATGGAAGTAAGCACCTAGACCAATCATCTCCAACAAATCTATAAATTAATTTTTTATGTAAGTTTTATCCTAGCCCATGTGGTGTTGACAGTGAAACAACACCCACACCTCTGCAAAGCCAGATTCGAAAAATAATGTAGGAGTGTAGGTTGTGCAGCAAGAAGGTGAGGTAACAACACTTGAGAGAAAACCAGTTATACCACCATCTCATGTATGGAATCATTTTTTTAAAAAAATGTTATTGGTGATAGATGTGTATGTAATTATTGTGGCAAAGATTATGCATGTGGTGCTAAAAGTCATGGCACTAGTACTTTGAATAGGCACTTGAGTGAATGTCCTAAGAACCCCAATAGACAAGTTGAAAAGAAGAAAAAAAAACTTATATATGAAAAAAAAACCTGAAGAGGAGGATGATGGCATTGAAATCTTAAAGATTGCATAATTTAATCAAGAGAAGTGTAGACTTGCACTTGCTAAAATGATAGTCATGGATGAGCTTCCCTATAAGTTTTTGGAAAATCAAGGCTTTAGAAGCTTTTGTCACCTTATGCAACCACAATTTCAAGTTCCTTCTCGTATTGTAGTTGCTAGGGATTGTTTGCAATTATTTTTAATTGAAAACGAAAAGTTGAAATCTATCTTGCCATGTAATTCTCAAATGATTTCAATCACTATTGATACTTTGACATCAATTCAGAATTTGAATTACATGTGTGTAACTAGTCATTACATTGATGATAATTGGATTATTAATAAGAAGATCTTGGGGTTTCTTTTTGATTGCTAACCATAGGCAAGTCTTTAAAGAAATGCTTAAAAGATTGGGGCATCTCAAAAATTGCATGTGTAACTGTTGATAATACTATTTCAAATAAGATTACTCTTTCTTATTTAATTAGAAGACTTCCTGATTAAAATTGTGTTTCCATTATGAATGGGGAGTTCATGCATTTGAGGTGTTGTACGCATATCCTTTATTTGAACTGCATGTAAATTTGTTAAATCCTCTCCTGCAAGAATGGTTAACTTTAAAATGTGTGTAGATGATTGTAACATTGATTGCAAGTTAATGGTGACACTTGATGTGTCTACAAGGTGGAACTCCACCTATCTAATGTTAGACACAACTTAAAATTTTGAAAAAGCATTGGAGCACCCTGAATTTGATGATAATATGCTTATTTGTTTGTCCTTAACAATGAGGGAAGACCTCCTACTTCAGATGATTGGAAACGTGTTCGTGTGTTTGTTAAATTTTTGAATGTTTTTTATGATGCTACTCTTGCTTTTTTGGATTAGCACTTGTCACTTCCAACTTATTCATGCTTAAGTTGTGTGGTATCACCAAGTTGTTGAACACTCGAAAGGAATCTAGTGATTTATTGTTGAGGAGTATGGTTGGGAACATGAAGACTAAGCTAGAGAAATATTGGAATGGGGGTAAAAATATGAACTTTTTGTTATTTGTGGTTGTTGTTCTTGATCCCTGCCATAAATTAGCTTATGTTGAATTTTGCTTTAAAAAGATGTATGATGAAGATAAATGTAAGGAGATGTTTTGTTGAAATTGTTTCAATATTATCAAGTGCTATATCCATTGCCTCCTCATTTTGGGGATTCAAGTTGCTTGTCTTCAGAGACTTCATCACAAGGAGATAATCATAAAGGTTGTGAAAATGATAGTTGGTCTGATGAGTGGTATATGACAATAAAACAATCACAAACTAATGTTAGGAAGAATGAGTTGGAGAGGTACTTGGAAGATGAGGTGGAATTCAATTATGATGGTTTTGATATTTTAAGATGGTTAAAGTGCAAATTTGGTCCCATATCTTTTGCCAAGTTCCCAATTTGGTCCTAGATCTTATTTTGTTGCAGTTTCGATCTCATATCTTTGCAAAAGGTTCTAATTTGGTCCCATATCATTTTTGGGCCTGTATCTTTTGCTTAGGTTATAGAATTGGTCTCATATCTTTACAAAAGGATCAATTGTTAATTAATCATTTTACAAAGATATGAGACCATTTTTGCATCTGACCCAAAGATCTATTTCTGCAATGTACCCAAAGATATGAGACCAAATCTGCAACAAAAAAATATGAGACCAAATTGGGACTTGACCTAAAGATATGAGACCAAAATTGCAACAAAAAAAGATAGAAAACTAAATTGGGAACTGATCAAAAGATATAGTACCAAATTTGCACTTAGTGGAAGTCAAGGGGAATAAAATATCGAGTTATTTCTCAAATTGCTAGAGATATATTTGTCATTCCAATTTCCACAGTATCATCAGAGTCTGCATTTAGCACAATGAGTCAAATATTAGATCCATTTTGTAGTTCTTTGAATCCTAACACTGTTGAAGCATTGGTTTGTGCACAACATTGGTTTAGGGTATGTTTGGATTGGGGATTAAGGAGGAGAAAGGAGGGGGAGGGGGGAGATAGGGGTGAACAAACTTGGCCCGGGTCAGCCCAATCTGTTTTCTAAATCAGGTCGGGTCCAAAATTGGGCCGGGTCGGGTCCTGGGTCTTGGTTTTGTTGGCCTGGCCCGGTCCGGGTATACCCATTATTTAAATATTTTTATTTTTATTATATATATTTATATTTTCTTTTACAAAACATTCTTTTATATTGTAAAAAATATACATGTATTATTATTTTTATTAATTGTATATTAAAAAAATACATAAGATATATACTTAATCTCAATTAAATCAATAGTTTTTTAACAAATAAATCAAATTAAATGTTTTAAATTATAAAAACATCACTAAAGTGGTCCAAAGTTAATTTTTTGATCAATATATACAAGTTAAAAATATATAGAGTATATAAATAGTTTAAAATATTTTTTAAAAAAATTGGCCCGGTTTCGGCCTGGTGACCCTGGCCCGGCCCGGCCCAACAGTAACCGAGCTAAGTCCTAGGTCTGCTTGAGGCCCAACCCAGCCTGGGGTTTGTGCACCCGTAGGGGGAGAGGTTTGAGACCTCTTCCCCTTGTTTAGAAACTTGAAGATTGGAGGGGAAGAGAATGAGGGAGTAACTTTTAATCCCTCTTCCTCTTCCTCCTTTAACAAATTACAAATACTCAAAATTGGAGTATTTTGGAGGAATAGCTACTTTCCCAAACAAAGGAGAGAGTAGAGCCCTCATCCCCTCCTCTTCCCTCCCCCTTCAATCTCTTCCCTCCTCTTCCCCTCCTAGTATCCAAACAAACCCTTAAAAGTTTCAAAGAAGAACATTGATTTAAGGAGTAGCATAGATGAAATTAAAAGAATTGAAGCAGGGCAAGTTTTATTGTATTTTTTAATTTTTTTATTTGGTATTATTGATTCATTGTTGACTAAATTATTTATTATTAATTCTTATATTTTCTTTCAAAAATGTTAAGCACAAGCAAAGTACAAGAACCATAATGGCCAACTGTGGATAGAAATAACTTGACTTATTTTGATTTGTGATTTTGTGTTGATAGTGTTGTGGGATTTTGATTTTGGATAGAAGTAACTTTAGTGACCTATTTTTTTTTATTTTGGAGAATGAAGTTTGATATGTATTGGTTATTTAGTTAGTTTTGGACTTTTGAATTTTGATCCTTTGTAAAGATTAGTATGTATTGGTTATTTAGTTAGTTTTGGACTTTTGAATTTTGATCCTTTGTAAAGATTAGTATGTGCATAATGCATGTTGTAAACGCCATATTTTGCCCGGCCAAAAAAATCTAAATCAGAATATTAGGATTAAGTTACTATCTTTTTATAAAAAAATAATGAAAAAAAAATAGAAAATGAAAAACAAAAATAAAAAATAAAAATAAGAAGAAGAAGAAAAAAGAGAAAGGGAACCAATCTCATAAAGCCTAATCTCTTTTATTAAATAAAAATTCAAAAAGGAGCATAATAGCAATTTGGTGAATAAGTGTACAAGAAAGGGCAGGTTTGAGAAACAAAATACACTTAAAGGGGCTTTTGGGTATTTTACCCAAAGAAAACCAAGTCTCATGCTTTGTCTCTCACCCATGCTCCAATTTCAGAATTGGTTTCCTCTCTTCTCCACAATTTCACCAATTTGGTCCCTGTCTTCTCTTCCCCTTTCCCACGTTTCCACTGTCATTCCCAAAATGTAAAGAACACACAATGGAGCAAAGGAAAAGAGGAGATCTCATGATTTTATCCAAATGATGATGGAGGAGGAGGGTCACGAGATATTTTTTTTTAGAGGCAAGGACTGATTTCTTCTGCTATATATACATACATGTCATGGAGACAAAAAAAATCAGACGAAGATCAGAAAAGAGAGGAAGAAACTAGAGAGACGAACATAGAGAGAGAAAGGAGAACATAAAAAAAATCTTTTCTTGAGCATTTTGAGTGCGATTTGAGTGAGGTTTCAGTGAGGATTGAAGTTTCTTGGTGAGTTCTTGAGTTACCCGGCGATTTCCGTCCGTTTTCCGGCGAGATTGTGGAGTTTTCCGGCGGGTTTTAAAGTTTCTACGTTTCTTCAGTTTAGTCCCTACGTTTTCTCTTTCTTCCATTTTTTTCACCTTTTTGGTCCCTTTCCTGGAATATTCATGGAGTAGGGACTAAATAGGAACGTTTTGAAGAGTTCTAGAATATTTTGGAAACTCTTTTTGTGAGCTAGGGACTAAAATGAAGGATGTTTGAAGGTTTCTGGACTTATCTGCAGTTTTCCCAATTTAATCTGGTTCACAGTTTAATCTCAGTAACTTTTCCAAGAAATTCTTCTGAAATTTCATTTTAGTCCCTACAGAAAAGGTTATGAGACCTAGATGATAGAGGAAAGTTGAAGATGGGGTTGAAATACAGTTTTTGCCTTTACCTTTTCTCTTTTCCTACTTTTCTTGTTTCCTCTCGCTGTGCGTGCTTCTCTTTTTTTTTTTTTCGGTTTTGTTTCTTTTTCCTTTTCTTTTAGTTTTAGATTTATTTATTTATTTTTATTGTTTTTGGTTTTCTTATTTCATTTTCTTTTTGTTTGTTTTGCCTTATTTTATTTTTGTTGTTTTTTTTCTTTTGCTTTCTGTTTTTATTTATATTGTTTAGTATTTTTTTTCTATTTTGTTTTAACTTCCTTTTGTTTTTATTTTTTTATTTTATTTATATTTTCTTTTTTTTTCATCTTTTTTATTGTATTCTCATTTTATTTTTCTTGTTTGTTATTATTATTATTATTTTTTATTTGTATTTAGATTTTGTTTTCGATTTATTTTAGTTTTTTCTTATTTTATACTTTCTATATTTTTTTCTAATTTCTCTATTATATTATATCATGTTCTTTTAGTAATAAAATCATGCATTTTAGAGATAATTTGTCAAATTTAATAAATTGAAGGATACTTATACTTATCATAAGTTAGGGAAGGTGGCTCGCCATTCCCTGCTTTACGATATAAGAAATCGTCTCATTGTACGCTACTGTTTATCGGTGTTGGTGGGAAAAGGATATAAGATACGTTAGGATTTGCATTGTATGTTTAAATTCCATATTTGTGTGAAGTTATTGTGAATTTGTGTGGCGAATTTGGGTTCCAACGACCCAATGTTTTATCCTAAAAATTAAAAAAAGAATTAATCTTCTCTCTCCTTTTAGGATTTTTTTATAAATATTTCATGATCATTAAAAAAAAAAAAGCAAAAAATATGTTTTTAGATTATCACTTAGAATAAAGCCTTTTTATGAAAAATCCAAAAAAAAATTAAAAAAGAAAAACTCAAGAGAGAAAGAAATGAGAATAATTAAGATTTCAAGAATAAAATCAAATAAACTCACTAATCTAAACTTCATTCGCTCTAACTAAAATGAACCAACACATTATTTTCTAGACGAACTACGTGGACTTTGATCTCCTTAAGGGGTACCTAGGCCCTTGGAGTCAGTTCCTCGGTCAAGTCCAATCATCCAAATTTCTGCAAAAGACGAACTACATGGACTTTGATCCCCTTAAGGGGTATGTAGGCCCTTGGAGTCAGTTCCTTGGTCAAGTCCAATCATCCAAACTTCTCGCGTTTTGCATGTGATTGTTTAAGGGTATCTATAGCACATATAATTAAATTGCACAATTTGGTAATTAGGCGTTGTGGGGTGCCTAACACCTTCCCCACACGTACTAACTCTCGAACCCATCTCTGTTTTAAAACCAGTTTGCGAAATTATTTTTGAAAAGGTTTTCTAAAGTTTTCCTTGAAAATTTTAGTGGCGACTCCATGTCAAAACGTTGTTTTTGAAAATGTTTTCAAAACTCGTTTTAACCCTCTTCTCGCGCCGTGCGCATCGCATTTCTGGTGCGACACATATATTTAACAAAAATGTAATACGGGTAAAGCAAGTGAAGTATTAGTTTTGATCAGAATCTACATACATTTATATATAAATTGATATTAGTTAATTTAAAGTATCAAATTTAGTTTTCACGGTGCACACGCCATCTTCATCAAACTCCTAGTTCTTTAGTTTTCAATTCTTTAGATTTCAATCATATATTCATATTATTCACTCATAATAATAAATATTTTTCATCAAAATTTAATGCAAAAGAATTGAAATAATGAAAAAAAAAATTTTGAAGCAAGTATATTTTTTTAAAAAAAATATTTATAAATTCGAATGGGTTAGCCCGCTAGCCCGCCCAACCCACTCCGATGTTATTTGGTTTGGTTTGGTTTGAGCTGAAATATTTTTTTTTCTAAAAGCCAACCCAAACCAATCGACACTCCGAAAATTCTACCCCAAACCAACTCACTCTAATCTCAACCCAACTCACCCCACGAACACCCTAACATATTATACCAGAAATACAATATGCGAGTCCACTTATTTTATAGAGAATTACTAACAATTTATCACTTATACCACATATTACATAGAAGTTTGAACATAACAAAATTAAACTGCCCACATATTATAGCTATATATATATTATATATATATATTGTAATACCCTTAATTTTTTTTTTATTTTTATTTGATCTTTTATTTTTTGTCATTGGTTTATTATCATTATTAGTATAACATTTAATTTCTTTTGTTACATTATATATATTTATTTAAAGTTGCTGTTCACTGCCAAGAAACCATACACCTATCCCTTTTAATGAATTGACATAAATTATGATAATTGGATTCTCAATTTTTAAGCAGTGTTTGTTGTTGTTTTTTTTGTTTGTTAAAAAAATTAAACTACATACTTTGAAATCTTACCACTTTATCGTGCTTGCCTTTCTCTTACACTATACTATAAATATAAATATTACTAATATATATAAGCATTAAATAGAAATTCATATTTATATATATATATATATATACCACAATTCATATTCACTAAATATCACACCACATTCACATATTTAGTTTTTTTTATTTATTTACTTATGTCTTACGGTCAGTGTAGAAAGCACACTAATAAACATAAACTTCATATTTAATAAAGTTCACACTGGTAGTTAATATAGGTGACTATTTTACAACCAAAAAGG
The DNA here is from genome assembly GCA_003254925.1 of Chamaecrista fasciculata. Classification (NCBI taxonomy): domain Eukaryota; kingdom Viridiplantae; phylum Streptophyta; class Magnoliopsida; order Fabales; family Fabaceae; genus Chamaecrista; species Chamaecrista fasciculata. Next base: position 15,243 of record QANZ01035541.1, read on the forward strand.
AGTTCATTACTTATTATCTCCTTATAGTTCTACACACATTAATATTTGATCCTAGTTATGCATACACACATATGGAGCTTTAACTTGTCTACAGCAAAAGAGCTCCCACATGCTAGAACTTGAACGTACTGTTGCTTCCTTAATTACGTAGGCATATATATGTTTATTTACATAAGACATTATTTATTTAATTATATTTAGACCCCATTCTCCATAACAGGCCCATTGGGAACTTCTCCTACCGGTGCCATCGGAACAGCGTGTTCTCCGGGGGCGCTTGGCATGACATTAATCGGGACCGCGTCAACTGCAGGGTTATTAAAGTTCTTCGGATAAAAAGTAAAAGTTAATCCTACTCCGGTAAGAACCGGAAGACTTCCCAAAATCGGTACATCAACCCAGGTAGAATATACATCAAGGATCCATCGACACATCGGCATTTTTACGATCTGGATACATTATGAAAGAGATAATGAGAATTACAAATTCCCAATAAGTGAAAAAGAGTTGAATAAAATTCATAATATATCCAGCTGTATCAGTAAGAAAACAGTATCATAAGTGAAAAGAAATAAAATACATATAAACGTAAATATATATATATATTTTCCTTTTTATATCCTGTACATGGTGGTGGCTTTCCTCACTCACCTCGGTGGCTTTTCTCACTCACCGTCCGTATCTAGGGCGTCCCCTAGCTGGATCCAAACGGAAACCATACAGTAAAAATTGTAACGGTTTACTTTAATAGTTAATTTATTACAATATTTGTTCTCCATGATCCATGTCCCGTACGCCTATGTCAACACATGTACTTGTAGAGGGAACCATTTCTCATCATATATATATATATATATAATACTCACCAGTAAAAGAATGAAGAAAGGTAATAGATAACACTCAAAAGTATACCAGAACAAGCTTACGTATACACGTTTCTTATTTTTAATTTATGCGCACAACACCACAGGGTGTACCTAAAAGGCAGTTTGTGCCTAACTAATTAATAGTCATAAACTCAGGTATAAGAACAAGGAACAAAATAAAGCTACTGACTAACTTTTTAAGAAAAAACTCCTAGTCTTATTCAATAACTTTTAGCATGTATATATATATATATATATAAAAGTATACTCCATAAAGTAAGAGATAAACGTCATGTTCAGCCAATATTTCAACACTTCTTTTGTGAAGACTCAAACTTAATGGTAAAAATTATAATTCCTCCTAATTTCTTTTAAGAGAACTTCTAAAAAAAATTAAACTTGAACTTCAGAAGGCATCTCTACCTCTAATATTTAACAAAATTAAAAAAACAAATGAAAATAAACTACTCTTGTAATTATATAATCCCAGGGAGAAGGACCTTAGTGAAAAGAAAATAACATATAAGAGTTAACGAAACAATTTTTACTGAAGAACTGAAGAAAGAATTTAAAGAAGAACTATAGAACTGAACACTGATACAGAATTTTTTCTAAAAACAGTTAGAAATAGAATTCTTTCTTTTACTTGAAATAGACCAAAAAAAAATCTTTCTCTCTTACATTTGTTCTCGTATCTGATCTGGCTGCTTCAGTTGTTATTTTCTTCCTACTTTCTTTCTCTTTCTTTATCCACTTTGGTCCCCACAATCTCTCTTTTTTTTTTTCCCGTGCCTACGTCTCTATCTTCTAATCTATTTATAAAGAAATACTTGCACCACTTAAACCTGTTGTGTAAACAGGTATTACTGCCACCTGTCCTTATCTTATCCACACTGCAGCTTGAAGAGTAAGTTTTCATTGTACTTTCATCGCGTCACCAAAACTAATTCCTTATACCAACTAATAGTTAGAAAATAATAGTTACTACTTGCAAGTATTATGAGTCCCACTCCCTTGTTATATATATATATATATTTTTTATTTTCGTTGATGCAAGTATGTATGTATATGCATTTTAAAGTTCCTATATATATAATGCATCTGAAAAGCTCGTAGGCCCCACATACTTGTGAACTTGCATATATATCCTTATATATTTACTTAAACATTTTTTTTCTTATTATTTTATTGATTAGTTATTATTATTATTATTATTATTATTATTTTGGGATGTTACATTTCTCTTACCCTTTAAAAAAATGTTGCCCACAAAATTTAAAATTTACCTGAAGAAAATAATTCTGGATATTGTTGTAACATCTCTTATGCTTTTTCCCATGTTGCTTCGCGCGGAGTCAAACCTTCCTAGACCACTTTTACTAAAGGAATAATTTTATTTCTTAATTGTTTAGTATCAGTCCCTATAATTTGAACTGGTTCTGAGGGATAAGTTAAATCTTCTCTTAATTGTACCTTTTCTACATTAACTACATGAGAGGAATCAGAGATGTATTTACGAAGTTGTGAAACATGGAAAACATTATGAAGGTTAGATAAAATTGACGGTAGAGCAATTTGATATGCTACTGAACCTATCCTTCTTAGGATTTGGAAAGGACCTATATATTTTGGGCTCAACTTTTTGGCTTTCAAAGATTTACCGATCCCATTAGTAGGAGTAATTTTCAAAAAAACATGATCACCTTCTTTAAATTCTAGAGGTTTTCTCCTTTGATCATAGTAACTCTTTTGTCGACTTTGAGCTGATAATAATCTATTTCGTATTAATTTTATCTACTCAGAGGTCTCCTGAACTATGTCTGGTCCTAACAGACTTCGCTCTCCTACCTCATACCAACAAAGTGGGGATCTACATCTTCTTCCATATAATGCTTCATAAGGAGCCATCTTAAGACTTGAATGATAACTGTTATTATAAGCAAATTCGACTAAAGGTAAATATTTATCCCAATTCCCTCCTTGCTCTAAAACACATGCCTTAAGCATATCCTCTAAAGTTTGATTAGTTCTTTCTGTTTGTCCGTCCGTTTGTGGATGATAAGCGGTACTAAATCTTAGTTGAGTTCCAAAGGCTTCTTGTAGGGCTTTCCAGAATCTAGAGGTGAATCTCGGGTCTCTATCTGATATAATATTGGATGGTATCCAATGTAGCCTTACTATTTCTTGAACATACACATGTGCTAACTTATCTAATGGGTATGTGATTTTTATTGGTAAAAAGTGAGCAGATTTTGTCAATCTATCCACTATTACACATATATAGAATCATATCCTAAGGGTGTCTTTGGCAATCCCACTATAAAATCCATTGATATGCTATCCCACTTCCACTCAGGTATTTCTATAGGTTGTAACATTCCAGAAGGCTTTTGATGTTCAATCTTGACTTTCTGACAAGTCAAACAT
>QANZ01035542.1:0-13903 GCA_003254925.1 Chamaecrista fasciculata
TTAAACTAGAACAATAACAATATTTATAACATCGATACAGAAGGGTTAAAGATTGTCGAATCTAATCCTATAAATACTTTTGGCAATTTTCGTTTTGACCATACAAACAAGAAACGCCTTGGGAAGCTTCATAAAGATGAACTTCTGAAGCTCAGATGATTTAGAATCATATGATTCTTGTAAGCCTTGTTTAAAATGGAAAGATGACAAGAGGCGTTCCACTTACTGACCGTAGTAATAGAATGTCTGACTTTGTGGGGACCATGCATAGTTGATGCATGTAGACCCATAAGTATCTAAGCTAAAGGTAATAACTCTTACTAACTGGTTCAAAAGGCTAGATCTACGGCTACCTTTTGAAACAAAAGTCGGAGTCTTTTGAAATAGAGATTTCAAAGCGAAGTAGAGAACTAAATTGACAATGAAATCAAGTTACTCGATTCAATCGAGGGAACAAGGATTTGTGTCAAAGACTTTGCTCATCATCTTAGAAGTTGTGAGATAGTCTCACAACTTGCTCTTTCCAAAACCCCATGGTGGATGGTGTTTTGAGAAGAGGTATCAAACCCTATTAGATAAGGTTCAATCTAGGATGACTCAAACAGATCTTCCATCATATTTAAAAGGGATGTGCTCTAGAAGCTGCTGACTTCACACTTAACCATTTCGTCTAGAAGACGCCATATGAGATATGGGATGAGAGGAGTCTCATGATGTCTTGTTACAGATTTAGGGGACGTTAAGTTTATGTTAAGCAATGGGCTAAAACAATAATCTGTCTTCAAAACCCTCAAGTGTACGTTTGTGGAATACCCTAAGGAAACGAAGGGGGTATCAAGTCTGCTACCCATCTGACAACAAAGGGTTTGTAGTCAGAGGTGGATACCTTTTAGAAAGGGATTCTTGTTTCCAAAAGAAATAGTGGGAGTAAGATGAATCTTGAAAGAGCTCAAGATCCACAAAAACACTTTAGAGGCGCAGACGAAAACTAGAGAAGAACCACAAGGTGTTGTGAAGCTTCTCTAAAACATAAGGACAACGAAGTTCTGATAGAACACGTTCTCAATTTCAAAAGATGGGGATCTTTGGTCATTGAGAGCAGGGATGTGTTGCTCTAGGAGCGTGGTGAGCCCGCCACCTATCAAGAAGCTTTAATCATTGCTTTGATGAAGGCACCAAAGGAGTTTGGCTTCATACAAAACTTTGATGGGTCCTGTGTTTACAAGAAGGTTAGTGGGAGCACAATTGCATTCTTGGTGCTGTATGTCATGCACATATGGCTAGTTGGAAGTCGTATTACTATCTTGAGGATTGTGAATCTTAGATAGATGAATCACTTTCAATAAAGGATATAAAAGAAGCTGAGATCTATGGAGATGGTTCTCAGGGAGCTTCTTAAATTGAGTCAAGAAGTACATTCTTGAATAAGATACTGAAGGAGTTCAGTATGAGAGATTTCAAGAAGGGATTCATGGCGATGAATCAAGAATCGGTCCTTGGCAAGAATCAGTGTTTCCTGTGACCCTGTTGAGATTCACTGGAAAGCTGTCATTAATAGTCCTTGAGTACTTGAGAAGCACTAAGGACAAATTCTTGGTTTATAATAGAATTGATGTGTAAGTGGTTACACAAGAGCCCATTATTCAAACCAACCAAGATTGATCGCAGTACTGAAGTATGTATTCCCTGAACAGTAGACATCGTGAGTTGGAATGGTTCCAAGCGGAACACGATTACTGATTCTACAAGAATGGGTTAGTCGCGTGGAGACGCAGACTGTAAAACTAGTGTCTGAAGTATGCTTAAGTAGTCACCCTGAAGAGACAGGAAGACACCTAAGCGGGAAGGGGTTCCCCACTGACATTCCGACAGTGATATACTAAGACAAGATCACCTGGAGATGGTGATATTAAGATATGAAAAGAAGCAGTCGAGGATTTTTGCCTGTCCTCTTGCGAAACTCCAGCACAGGTTTTACATGAGCATCATGTAACGTCAAGTGGGAATTAGACACATTAATGGATGTTCCTAGGAGTAGGAACAATTTGATTAATGATTATACCTAGTGCAAGTGGGAGTTTGATGGAGATTGTGCCCTAGGGCCAATCATCTTACAGATATGTTTGGAACATATCAATTAATTTATGGAGATAAATTAATGTTTATCATATTATTAGCATGTTTACTATGATAACAGTCCTTGATTAATTATGAGATAGTTAATCTAAATTGTCCCTGGTCGCTCATTCAAGTGGGAACTCGAACTGAACTAAGACCAGCCTGACCTCGGTGCATAGAGATGCATACACTAGATGCTGGGACGAGAGTCATGGTAGAATTGTGTAAGGAGTTACAAATTGCTGGACCGACCCGGAGAGTTCTGCATGGGTTTCAGTCATTAGTTGGTCTCTCCTGTACATCTGTCATGATGCCCTTAGACCTGAGGTCTTAACTATTCCGGCGTTGCAGTTGTCAAACTTTGGCTTAGTCTAACGTTACTCGTAACAGGGTAGCAATAAGGGCTGAGTACGGGTTTGGTTGATTGCCGTGCTGAGGAATGTGGTTGACCTAGATGGAATTTTGTCCCTCATAAAAGATGCGAGATATTTATTAGATAATGTTCTTAAGAGTTAGGAAATTATTGATTTATTAAATTCACTAATATTAGGATAAATAGGAGGAGGCTGGCGCCTCATGATATACAAGGGAATTTAATTAATAAAAATGTTTTATTAATTAAAATCATGGCTTGAATTTGAAATTCAAAAAGATTTGATCTAGATTTCAAATGATTGAATTAAATATATTAAGGTAATATTTTAATTCAATTAACTAGAATTCAAGATTCAAAAAGATTGACTTAAAGATATTAAGGTAATTCTTTAAATCAATATTGTTGGAAAATAACAAATTAGTTATAACTTCCTAAGAGTTAGGTTAGTTATTTTAATTTATTAAATTCCAACAAAAGAACAAGGGGAGAGGCGCATGAGCTTGGGAGATCTTGGAAGATTTGATCTTCCAAATTGATACTCCAAGATTGCATTTTGAATCCAATTTAAATATTATGGTAATATTTTAAATTGGAATTCAAGTCATATAATTATGATATGGAGATATCATAATCTTATGATTTGATAATTATATATTTTGGGATTCCCTAATTATAATTATCAAAAGTCCCCAAACCCTATAAAAAGGAAGCCATAAGTCGACTTTGATAGAGAGATCACAAAAGGGTGAGAGCCTCATGCATTCTTAGAAAATCGACTTTAGCCTAGTTCTTCTCAAGAGAAAAATTTGATTTTTGCTCTCGGTGAGGAGAGAGAAAAATCGCAACCCTAGTTTCTAGAGAGAGAAAGTGGCGCACAACTCTAAAGAGTTTAGTTTTGTGTGGCAAGGTTGTGTGGGATCAAGAATTGGATTCTTGATCAAGGCGCCATATAGTTCTTGGAGAATTCAAGAAGAGTTCTTGAATTAAAGAACACCGTAGATAAAGGTTCTGGATTCAGTTGGAGAAGTGAAGGAGGCTAGCACCTAGGCATCTCCAAAACTGTTCGTGTGGATTACCGGAGGAGGAAGGACGCGTCACGTGGACTTCTAGGATACGGCCCGTTCAACTAAACCGATTGAAACTCGTGAGGTATACCACTATCTAAAAGTTTTATATTCAGCTAGCGGATCCGTTTGGGAATTCTAGGCCCTTGCGCGTTTTATGTTTAAGTTTTTTTAATTATGTTTTTGTTTCTGCTGCGTTTTAGGCGCCCCTGAATTCCCCAACAGTGGTATCATGTGATGTATGATATGTGTGTTTATTGCTTTCAATCATCGTTTTTGGTTTTTCTAAAATCCACGGATCAATTTAGCTTAAAAGTCGATTTAACAATCTAAGGTGCAAATTTATGTATGTGATACATAAAGAAATCAATGAGATTGATTTGGATAAGTTTCTTGAATTTTAAGGCCAAAATCGAAAATCCTTGTATAATTATAATTAAAAGTGTTTTAATTATAATATTATAAAGGTGGCTGAAATTTATTAAAATTGTGAATTTTATAAATTTTGGGATCAATAATTTAAATTCTTGAATGAGATTCTAGAATTTTATAATTATTGATAATAGGCCTGAATTTCAAGAAAGGCATGTTAAAATTGCACATACCCTAAATTGAACACAATTTTAAAAGGAGTTTTAATATATGTGTTGGTTACCGTGTTTGACATAATTGTATGAATTGTTCATATTTGAATTGTGTGGTGTTGGATATGGCTCTAGGAGGTTTATTTCGGTAAATACGGCCTGCGTGTCGTCTCCCTCTACTCTTGTGTAATTTTACTTTCAGTCCATACCTCAATGTAACTGGGGTTTATTCACGTGTAATTTTATTTTTCTTTTTAGAAAATTTCTCTCATTGGCTTGGGAGAATTCTAGGATAGATGAGCCATATCTAAACACGGTGCTTGTTTTACATTTAGTTGTATGTGATGCGCTAGATGTATGCTTAGGGTGCGATATTTTAACATGCTTCATCATATATTACGCTATAGCCACGTATACGATACGAGCGTGGGATTTTGTATGTGATACAAAATCCGGACACATGTTTATATGTATGAGATACATGGGGTAATAAACATGTGGCATGACTTGTTTAATTTTAAAAGGAGTTTTAAAATTAAACAACAACAAAAAAAAATCGGAATATTTTATTAGAACAAAATCAAACTCTTTTAGAAAATATTAAGTTATAATGTCATCGCTAAAACACCCTGTCAAAATCTTGTTCATCGTAGAGCGGTGATCGCCTCCGCGACATGTATCTGCCTTGACCTTGAGGAGACACGGGTGAATGGGATTTTCAATACAACGCCTATTGAAATCTTGGTTCTTTGGATACGGTGATCGCCTCCGCGACACGTGTAGCAGTTGCGCCTTGATGATGTGGGGTTGGGCTTCGGCCTCGTTATCTTGAATCTAGCCATTCACATGTTTTACCGTGTAACTTAACGGGGTTATCAAAACGGTTTTGGACCTCAAGGCATTAGATGGGATAAACATGCCATAATAATTGTCATATGATGATACAGTCCCATAAGGATCTAAGAGTCACATAGAGATGTGATTGGTAAGGAGTTACCTACCTAAAATACCAAAACGTGCATGATCGCCTCCGCGACGGTAAATTTTGGTGAAATACGGATCTTAGCCACTAATAATAAATTTTACTGGGTTTTATAAAATAGTGGAAGTATTTTATTCTGCTAATTAAAATTTTCATATCTTTAAATTGTAGAATCAAAATGGCAATTGATAGTTCAACATTTTCACTGCGACCTATCCTTGAGAAGGATAAGCTGACCAGAACAAACTTCCTCGATTGGTTTCGTAATCTGAGAATTGTTCTCACCCATGAGAGGAGACTTTATGTTCTGGATAAACCTATTCCTAAAGAGCCTGCCAAGGGCGCTCCAGGAGCGGAGTGGAGGGCTTATGAGAAGTACTTCGACGACTCGCTGGAGGTCTCTTGTCTGATGGTAGACACAATGATTCCTGAGCTGCATGAGGGCTTGGATACATTTATGTCATACGAGATGATAACACGTCTCAAGGAAATGTTCCGTTACCAGATCAGACAAGATAGATATGAGACCACTAAGGCACTCATGTCTTGCAAGATGGCTGAAGTTGCATGTGTTGGTTACCATGTCATGAAGATGAGAGGGTACATAGATCACCTGGATAGGCTGGGATTTCCTATTCCTCAAGAGTTTGCAACAGGTGTGATCCTGTGCTCACTGCCCAAAAGCTATGACCCCTTTATCACAAGCTTTTCCAAGAGAGGAATAGAGAAATCAGTTTCTGAGCTGCATGGGATACTCAAATCGGTTGAGGTGTCAGTGAATCAGAAAAGGGAAAGGAAAACAGAGGGCGAAAGAAAGAGAAAGGGAACCGACATGGATGGTGAGACCAAGCCATAGGACGACCCTCATCAAGAACCTGCCAAGGAGGCAAAGCCCTCAGAGGAAGTATTCTGCTCTTTCTGTAAAGTGTCAGGACACGCGATGAGAAAGTGCAAATACTACTAGGAAGATCAAAAGAAGAAGAAGTGCGTTAAGCCCTCTACTTCAGGTATCTTTGTTATAAGTGTTCCTTTTCTACTTAAACCACTTAAGTATTGGATACGACATGTGGTTCTCACATTTGATGTGCAGGGTCTTCAGACACGGTAGAAAACGAGAACGGGAGCGAGATGGACCTAGAAGTGGACAGTGGAGCAAATGTTGCTGCTATTGCTGCTATAGGAACATGCGAGCTTGGATTGCCCCCTTCGGGCTAAATTTATTGTTATTCTTTAAAAGTTTAAACATTGTCTTCTCCTTATGGGGATAAGGAAGATTTTATATGTGTAAACATTAAAGAATGCTGTTCTATTTTAATTAAATGATGTTTATTTGCTTATATGATTTGCAAAGGTAATCATTATTTCTTAAACTAGAACAATAACAATTTTTATAACATCGATATAGAAGGGTTAAAGATTGTCGAATCTAATCCTATAAATACTTTTGGCAATTGTCGTTTTGACCATACAAACAAGAAACGCCTTGGGAAGCTTCCTAAAGATGAACTTCTGAAGCTCAGATGATTTAGAATCATATGATGCTTGTAATCCTTGTTTAAAATGGAAAGATGACAAGAGGCGTTCCACTTACTGATCGCAGTAATAGAATGTCTGACTTTGTGGCGACCATGGATAGTTGATGCATGTAGACCCATAAGTATCTAAGCTAAAGGTAATAACTCTTACTAACTGCTTCAAAAGGCTAGATCTACGGCTTCCTTTTGAAACAAAAGTCGGAGTCTTTTGAAATAGAGATTTCAAAGCGAAGTAGAGAACTAAATTGACAAGGAAATCAAGTTACTCGATTCAATCAAGGGAACGAGGATTTATGTCAAAGACTTTGCTCATCATCTTGGAAGCTGTGAGATAGTCTCACAACTTGCTCTTTCCAAAACCCCATGGTGTATGGTGTTTTGAGAAGAGGTATCAAACCCTATTAGATAAGGTTCAATCTAGGATGACTCAAACAGATCTTCCATCATCCTTAAAAGGGATATGCTCTAGAAGCTGCTGACTTCACACTTAACCATTTCGTCTAGAAGACGCCATATGAGATATGGGATGAGAGGAGTCTCATGATGTCTTGTTACAGATTTAGGTGACGTTAAGTTTATGTTAAGCAATAGGCTAAAACAATAAACTGTCTTCAAAACCCTCAAGTGTACGTTTGTGGAATACCCTAAGGAAACGAAGGGGGTATCAAGTCTGCTACCCATCTGACAACAAAGAGTTTGTAGTCAGAGGTGGATACCTTTTAGAAAGGGATTCTTGTTTCCTAAAGAAACAGTGGGAGTAAGATGAATCTTGAAAGAGTTCAAGATCCATAAAAACACTTCAAAGGCGCAGACGAAAACTAGAGAAGAACCACAAGGTGTTGTGAAGCTTCTCTAAAACATAAGGACAACGAAGTTCTGATAGAACACGTTCTCAATTTCAAAAGATGGGGATCTTTGGTCATTGAGAGCAGGGATGTGTTGCTCTAGGAGCGTGGTGAGCCCGCCACCTATCAAGAAGCTTTAATCATTGCTTTGATGAAGGCACCAAAGGAGTTTGGCTTCATACAAAACTTTGATGGGTCCTGTGTTTACAAGAAGGTTAGTGGGAGCACAATTGCATTCTTGGTGTTGTATGTCATGCACATATGGCTAGTTGGAAGTCGTATTACTATCTTGAAGATTGTGAATCTTAGATAGATGAATCACCTTCAATAAAGGATATAAAACAAGTTGAGATCTATGGAGATGGTTCTCAGGGAGCTTCTTAAATTGAGTCAAGAAGTACATTCTTGAATAAGATACTGAAGAAGTTCAGTATGAGAGATTTCAAGAAGGGATTCATGGCGATGAATCAAGAATCGGTTCTTGGTTTATAATAAAATTGATGTGTAAGTGGTTACACAAGAGCTCATTATTCAAACCAACCAAGATTGATCGCAGTACTGAAGTATGTATTCCCTGAACAGTAGACATCGTGAGTTGGAATGGTTCCAAGCGGAACACGATTACTGATTCTACAAGAATGGGTTAGTCGCGTGGAGACGCAGACTGTAAAACTAGTGTCTAAAGTATGCTTAAGTAGTCACCCTTAAGAGACAGGAAGACACCTCAGCGGGAAGGGGTTCCCCACTGACATTCCGACAGTGATATACTAGAACAAGATCACCTGGAGATGGTGATATTAAGATATGAAAAGAAGGAGTCGAGGATTTTTGCCAGTCCTCTTGCGAAACCCCAACACAGGTTTTACATGAGCATCATGTAACGTCAAGTGGGAATTAGACACATGTATGGATGTTCCTAGGAGTAGCAACAGTTTGATTAATGATTGTACCTAGTGCAAGTGGGAGTTTGATGGAGATTGTGCCCTAGGGCCAATCATCTTACAGATATGTTTGAAACATATCAATTAATTTATGGAGATAAATTAATGGTTATCATATTATTAGCATGTTGACTATGATAACAGTCCTTGATTAATTATGAGATATTTAATCTAAAATGTCCCTGGTCGCTCATTCAAGTGGGAACTCGAACTGAACTAAGACCAGCCTGACCTCGGTGCATAGAGATGCATGCACTAGATGTTGGGACGAGAGTCATGGTGCAATTGTGTAAGGAGTTACAAATTGCTGGACCGACCCGGAGAGTTCTGCATGGGTTTCAGTCATTAGCTGGTCTCTCCTGTACATCTGTCATGATGCCCTTAGACCTGAGGTCTTGACTATTCCGGCGTTGCAGTTGTCAAACTTTGGCTTAGTCTAACGTTACTCGTAACAGCGTAGCCAAAAGGGCTGAGTACGAGTTTGGTTGATTGCCGTGCTGAGGAATGTGGTTGACCTAGATGGAATTTTATCCCTCATAAAAGATGGGAGATATTTAACTGGGCTCCTCGATGAGTGTGTCCAAGGAATGTGTGGCCACACTGGTAATTGGGACTTACTCAGGGAATCGAGAAAGTTGAGGTTTGGATTTTGGATGACTTTCCCATGCCTAATCCATGACCAAAATATCGTAGGACAAAAAGGGATCTAGACAAGGTGGTACTAAGGTTAAGTCGTTTTGGGGTTAGACGATAGCTCATGTGTTTTGGGTAGTCGTGATGGCTTTCTAGAGTCCGCTCTCGACTTGTGAGTCATGGAGATGACTTACTGCCAACTTTCACGTGGGGCCTGCTGGGTCACACACGAGCAGGAACCAGATGCCAAGCTGGGACACGAATTAGGACTAATTCGTGGGTCACATTNAATTAAAATCATGGCTTGAATTTGAAATTCAAAAAGATTTGATCTAGATTTCAAATGATTGAATTAAATATATTAAGGTAATATTTTAATTCAATAAATATAGGGAAAGTCGAATTCTAGGTCCAATTGGATTTAAAATATTAGTGTAATATTTTAATTCAATAAACTAGAATTCAAGATTCAAAAAGATTGACTTAAAGATATTAAGGTAATTCTTTAAATCAATATTGTTGGAAAATAACAAATTAGTTATAACTTCCTAAGAGTTAGGTTAGTTATTTTAATTTATTAAATTCCAACAAAAGAACAAGAGGAGAGGCGCATGAGCTTGGGAGATCTTGGAAGATTTGATCTTCCAAATTGATACTCCAAGATTGCATTTTGAATCCAATTTAAATATTATGGTAATATTTTAAATTGGAATTCAAGTCATATAATTATGATATGGAGATATCATAATCTTATGATTTGATAATTATATATTTTGGGATTCCCTAATTATAATTATCAAAAGTCCCCAAACCCTATAAAAAGGAAGCCATAAGTCGACTTTGATAGAGAGATCACAAAAGAGTGAGAGCCTCATGCATTCTTAGAAAATCGACTTTAGCCTAGTTCTTCTCAAGAGAAAATTTCGATTTTTGCTCTGGGTGAGGAGAGAGAAAAATCGCAACCCTAGTTTCTAGAGAGAGAAAGTGGCGCACAACTCTAAAGAGTTTAGTTTTGTGAGGCAAGGTTGTGTGGGATCAACAATTAGATTCTTGATCAAGGCGCCATATAGTTCTTGGAGAATTCAAGAAGAGTTCTTGAATTAAAGAACACCGTAGATAAAGGTTCCGGATTCACTTGGAGAAGTGAAGGAGGCTAGCACCTAGGCATCTCCAAAACTGTTCGTGTGGATTACCGGCGGAGGAAGGACGCGTCACGTGGACTTCTAGGATATGGCCCGTTCAACTAAACCGATTGAAACTCGTGAGGTATACCACTATCTAAAAGTTTTATATTCAGCTAGCGGATCCGTTTGGGAATTCTAGGCCCTTGCGCGTTTTATGTTTAAGTTTTTTTAATTATGTTTTTGTTTCCGTTGCGTTTTAGGCGCCTCTGAATTCCCCAACACTGGTATCATGTGATGTATGATATGTGTGTTTACCGCTTTCAATCATCGTTTTTGGTTTTACGAAAATCCACGGATCAATTTAGCTTAAAAGTCGATTTAACAATCTAAGGTGCAAATATATGTATTGTTGGGAATCCTAGGCGCCTAAGGCAGCGGAAGCAAAAATAAAATTTAAAAATAACGCCTAGGTCCTATGATTCCCGAACGGATCCGCTAGTAGAATTTAAAACTTTTGGTTAGTGTTATACCTCAGAGTTTCGAATCAATCGATTGAACGGGCGAGTTCCACGGAGTCCACTCCCAGAGTTCTCCCTCTGCCAGTAATCCACACGAAAGGTTTCCTTGATCACCGAGGTGCTAGCCTCCAAATTCCTTTCTCAAAAGAATTCCGGGACCAATCTACAGACCTCTGATTTTCAAGAACTCCTTCTTGATAATCAGCAATGGAGGTGGCGCTAAGAAGAATCCCCCCACAAGAACTCCTTCTTGCCTATTCTTCTCTCAAAACCCTAATTTAAGAGCTAAAGTCGAAATTCTCTAACTCTTAGAGAAAGTCGACTTTCTCTATGTGTGTGTGCAAAGGATTATTTTCTCTCTCTAACTCTTAGGAGGAAAATCAACTAGGGTTTTTGTGTTTCCACTTATGAGGCAAGTCGACTTGCCCTAGGTTTATATAGGGAGAGATTTTGGTGATTTAATAATTCCTAAACTAAAGATATTTTGATAATATAATTATTTTAGGCCTTGAATTTATAATTATAATATTACTCTAATATTATATTTAAATTCAAAATGCAATATTGGAGAATCAAATTGAGAGATCAAATCTCCCAATGGGACCCACCAAGATGGCGCCTAATCCCTCTTATTATCCTTGGAAGTTGGAATTTAATTAATCAAAAACTTCCTTATTTTTGATTCACCAAAGATCTTGAGAGATACTCACCAAATCTTTTGAATTTCAAATCTCCATTTGAATTTCAAATATTATTTGAATTAAATAAAACATTTTTTATTCATCCAAATAACACCCCAAGAGGGGCCACCCTCTCTCATATATTTAGGAATTTTATAATTCAATAATTTCCTAACTCTTAGGAACATTATCTGAATTATATTCCTAATATTTAAATTGTCTATAATTAATCTCATTAATTATATCCAATTATTAATATTTAAATTTGTCCCACAAATCTAAATATGTCATCTGTAGATCAATTAAGACAAGACATAATGTCCCAGACATTTCCTCTGTGTCTTAAATCGTGTCACTCGCATGACCCACGAATTAACCCTAATTCGTGTCCCATTCAAATGGTGTTCAGTTCCTGCTCGTGTGTGACCCAGCAGGCCCCACGTGAAGTTGGCAGTAGGGCATCCCCATGACCTACAAGTTGTGAGCGGACTCTAGCAAGCCATCACAACTACCCAAAATCCGTGAGTTATCGTTTGGTAACCAGAAAATGACTTAACCTCAGTATCTCCGTGTCAGAGATCCGATTGTCCTACGATATCTTGGTCATGGACTAGGCACAGGTATGTCATCCATAATCCAAACCTCAACTTTCTCGATTCCTTGAGTAAGTCCCAAATCCCAGCGTCGCCACGCATTTTCCTGGACAGACTCATCGAGGGCGCCAGTTAGATATCTCTCATCTTAATGAGGGACAAAATCCCATTTTGGTCAATCCACATTCCACAGCAATGCAATCAACCAGCCCCGTACTCACTCCGTATAACTACCCTGTTACGGGCAGCGTTAGACTAAGCCAAAGACTGACAACTGCAACGCCGGAATAGTCATTGACCTCAGGTCAAAGGCATCGCTACAGGCGTACTAGGAGAGACTAGCTGATGACTAAACCCATGCAGGACTCTCCGGGTCAGTCCAGCAATTCGTAACCACCTTACGTAATTGCACCATGACTCTCGTCCCAGCATCTAGTGCGTGCATCTCATGCACCGAGGTCATGCTGGTCTTAGTTCATTTTTGCTCCCACAAAAATAATCGACCAGGGACAATTTTAGATTAATTATCTCATAATTAATCATGGACGTTATCATAGTAAACATGCAAATGATATGACAACACATTAATTTATCTTCCATAAATTAATAATATGTTCACAACATATTTATCAAATAAAATGATTGGCCCTAGGGCACAATCTCCAACAGACTCCCACTTGCACTAGGGTACAATCATTAATCTAGCTCTTCCTACTCTAGGTTCACTGATCAATGTGTCTAATCCCCATCGACGATACATGGCGTTCATGCACGACCCTTGCAAGAGGTTTAGTCAGAGGATCACCAACGTTGTCCTCGCCTGCTACCTTGCATATCTTTACATCACCTCTGTCAATCATCGCCCTGCCTAGGTCAAAACGTCTGAGTATATGTTTGGTCCTCTGGTGGGACCGTGGCTCCTTGGCTTGTGCAATAGCGCCACTATTGGCACAAAACAGGGTTCCGGGATCAGAAATGGTCGGAACCACTCCAAGCTCGGAGATGAACTTTCTAATCCACACAGCCTCCTTTGCCGCATCCGATGCTGCAATATACTCGGACTCCGTTGTAGAATCAGCAATCGTGCTTTGCTTGGAACTCTTCCAGCTCACGCTGCCACCGTTCAGGAGAAACACATATCCTGACTGCGATTTAAAATCATCTTGGTCGGTTTGGAAACTAGCATCTGTGTAACCCCTTACACATAGCTCTTCTTCAGTTCCACCGTACACCAAGAATTCATCCTTAGTCCTTCTCAAGTACTTAAGGATATTCTTGACAGCGATCCAATGATCCTCACCAGGGTCTTGTTGGAATCGGCTTGTCATACTTAGGGCAAATGACACATCCGGTCGAGTACATAACATGGCATACATGATGGATCCTATGGCCGAGGCATATGGAATACCACTCATGCGCCTTCGCTCAACAAGTGTCTTCGGACACTGTTTCTTGCTCAAGGTCAAGCCATGATTCATAGGGATGAATCCCTTCTTGGATTCCTGCATATTGAACCTCTTCAATATCTTATCCAAGTATGTACTTTGACTCAATCCGAGAAGCCTCCTAGATCTATCTCTATAGATCTTAATGCCTAGGATATAGGCAGCTTCTCCCAAGTCCTTCATTGAGAAAGATTTTCCTAACCAAGATTTAATAATCTCTAAGGCTGGAACATCGTTTCCAATGAGTAGTATGTCATCGACATACAGTACCAAGAATACGATAGTACTCCCACTAACCTTCTTGTAAACGCAAGGTTCGTCCGGGTTCTGCAAGAAGCCAAACTCTTTGACTACTTCGTCAAACCGGTGATTCCAACTCCTAGATGCCTGCTTCAATCCATAAATGGATCTCTGAAGCTTACACACCATGTCTGGAGCCTTTGGACATACAAACCCCTCAGGCTG
>QANZ01035552.1:0-79505 GCA_003254925.1 Chamaecrista fasciculata
TTTTCAGACGGAGATTATCATTTACCCTTTCTCCCTCGAAACCTCAAAACTACAAAACCCTAATTTTTAGAGTAAATTTTCTCATAATTTCTCATAGTTCTAATGCGTTTAAACCCTACCCATACCGTTGGCGAATCGCTAGAAAGGAAACAAGAAAACTGTAAAAGCACGAAGAATAACGATAACAAATATAGCTCGAAGAAACTTACTGGCTAGTGGCTAGGTTTTTTCTCGCCTTTCGTTGAATTCTCTCTCTGGCTTCGTATTTGACTTGATGATTGTGATTTTGCGATTCGCGAATGTATTTAACTCTCGGCGTTATGGGAGTGGATCATCTCACTTTCACCCCTCTTCCTTTTTCACACTAGTGTCCTAACTTACCTAATTACCCTTTTCTTGGCCAACAGGTCACAAACAGATTGAGTGAAGACATTATATTCTATGACTATATCTATGTATGTATGTCTTGGGATTAAGTAATAAGATCTAGCTAATTCGTTCTGTTACTTTTCCCTTCTTAGGATAATAAAATGACAGTAACATAAAGACAATATATATACATATACTACCACCATATAGTTCCCAGTTTATTTTTTTAATTTATGACTTGGTCTAATGTTGAATTTGCTTACAACTATATATATGTTTATTGATTTTAGTTTCTATACGTTTCTTTTGCATATTACTAAAGCTCCCATCATGTCGATTTTCTTTTGAGTAATGATAAAGACATATATATGTTTCTTTGAGAATTCAGTCTTCACGAGTACTTTTATTTTATGTGTGTTCCACTCAATGCCAGTTAATAGTTATGGTAGGGGATTAGGGGTTGTAATACTTAATATTTAGATCAATGTAGTTTTAGTCAATTCCTAAATCAGTCTGTATATATAATTTCATCTTCAGAGTTTGAAATTATTTTTTCAATAATCTTTAGTGTGACATCTTCTTTCAAACAACGACAAAGAGTTACATATAATTAAACCTTGAGAATTAATTTACTTACACTAGTGTCTGGACACTAGTGGACTGGACAAAGAGTTACATATAATTACTCAAAATGAAATGGCCAAACTTAAGACAAAAGTTCAAGAGGTCTTTCGTGACTATTCAAAATTTAGGAGAATTTTTTACAGTACGACTTAAATTCAGGAACTTTTATGCATTTTAGCCTTTTATAATGAGAGTATGATAAGTCATAAGTTAGCTTTATTAATCTAAATCGGCAGTACAAACAACAGTGGTATTTCCTTTTGTTTATTTATCGTTTTCATACAATAAGAGAGGATCTAGTTTTTAAGATTTTGTAAACCCCCACCCTCTTAATTACTAAGATACCATATTAGTTAAGAATAGACAGTTCAGACAAGCTGTATGGATAAGCTTGAACAATTCCATGGTGAATAAGTAAAACTGAAAGTCTGAAACTAAGCACACAGATTTAAGAGATCCTACGAGGAGTCTAAGCAGAAACTTGCAATCTCCGACCGCAACAGTATCGAAGAATAACAAAGACAATTGAGAATAGGGATGCAAATTGAGAACAAATTAAAGTAACAAGCTAGCCTTATCATCAGACTATACTGTAGTAGATGAAATTGACAATCAATTCATAGTTTAAATTTGTGACTTCTGCTCCAAAAAAGAATCAGAAGCAAAAATCACAACAATCCCAAACAGACCAGAATTAATTGTCTCAACTCTCAAGCGAAAATGGATTGTGCAAGAATTATACGTAATAGTATGCATATAAAATCATTTAAAACATACCAGAAGTTCATCTGCTAACTCTGAAGATGAAGAACATAGGAGGCCATTTTTGTCAACTTGAACAAGTTCTTTAATGCTTCAAGAAAATAAAGAGGTTGTTGATAAATGAAAAAAATATATTGTCTAAGCAAAAAAGAAACAGAACTAGATCACAAAGAGAAATCGCAGAGTAATATTGATGAGTAGTGGAAGGTACAGAGAAATCGCAGAGTAATATTGTCTAAGCAAAAAAATATATTGATGAGTAGTGGAAGGTACAGAGAAATCGCAGAGTAATAGAGGAGAAGGAGAAATCGAGGGTTTCGTTTCGCTTACCGGAATTGAAGAGACGAAGAGACGAAAGCTTCTCGTCGAAGAGACTCACAGCCGCGACGCCGATCAAGCTTCTCGTCGCCAAAGAGATGGGCACAGGGTACTTACGCACAGCTTCTCGTCGCCGATCGAAGAAGCTTCTCTGTCCCGCCGAATTAGGGATTTGGGATTTTGAGAGGAAGAGACTCTGGCAAAAAAAAAGAGTTCGAAGAAGCCTCCATAAACGAAAATAAGTGTGAAAAAAAATTAGGGATTTTGCTAAGTGTGCAAAAAAAGAGACGGAGGGAATAGAAAAAAAAATTGGGAGGGAATGAAAATAAGTGTCCCGCCGAAGATAGCTACGGTTTTACTTTTTATTATCTACGGTTATTAATAGTGTGGGAAAAAAGAGACTTACATATTATTTACCTACGGTTTTGGTTAACCCTAGCTAAATAACCGTAGCTAAATACCGCTTTTTTTGTAGTGACGATTAAATTTATCTAATGACTCACATTTCTCTTGAAATCAAATCCATCATTTTATCACTCGGCTAAAGTGCACTTTTGGTCTCATAACTTTGGCAAAGGTTTCAATTTGGTCCCATAACTTTTTTTGTTGCAATTTTGGTCCCATAACTTTGACAAAGGTCTCAATTTGGTCTCATAACTTTCTTTTGTTGTAATTTTGATCCCATAACTTCTGAAAACGTCACATTGTTGGTCTCAAGCTTATTTCCATCTATTTTCTGTCGTTAAAGATGATCGAACATACTGAGTTTAATGATGACGTGGCAAATATGGGTGAAGTGGATTTAACCGCAGATAACGAATGGAAATCAGTTTGGGGCCAACGATGAGACATTTTCAAAAGTTACGGGGACCAAAATTGCAACAAAAAAAGTTATGGAACTAAAGTGAGACCTTTACCAAAGTTATGGGACCAAAAGTACACTTTAGCCTTATTATAATTCTCCTTTGGGTAGAAATTAATATATACTATCATAAATTAAATGCCAAAAGAATTCTATCTTTATTAGTAAATTAAAATCTCCAATCAAGTACATATGAAATTTTTGGATAAGCAAATATACACGATCAATGAAAATAATTACTATTTCATTTATGTTTACTATATTTAAAACAATTGATTCACCTTTGCGTAGATCTAAAAAGTTTAAAAACGGTAAACTTTGTTGACAATAACAGGCATTTACTTAAATATATAAATATCTATATTTATATATATACATCAACATCCAATAATTATCTTTGTTTGAAATTTATTAACTTTAAGATTTGGCCACTTTGGTGACTAACAAATCAACTTAAAAGTAAATTTCAAAACTCTTAATGATATCCAATAATTATCTTTATTTGAAATTTATAAATTTCAAGATTTGTTCACTTTGGTGACTAACAAATCAACTTAAAAGGAAGTTTTAAAACTCTTAATGATCTCTGATAATTATCTTTATTTGAAATATATAAACTTCAAGATTTGATAACTTTGGTGACTAACAAATCAGCTTAAAATAAATTTCAAAACTCTTAATGATATCTGATAATTATCTTTATTTGAAATTTATAAACTTCAAGATTTGGCCACTTTGATGACTAACAAATTAACTTAAAATAAATTTCAAATATCTTAATGATATCCAATAATTACTTTATTTGAAATTTATACATTTCAAGATAAGGCACCCACTAGAGGGGATCCCCCTCGGAGCGATCCCCTAACGGCCTCTAACAATCATAAAGTTATCATATCTTATCCAACTACCTGGTTCAACCGCCTCGCCTTGTAACCGTTATAACACCCTCCTCGACTTGGCCTCCAAGATAGAAAGTTACCTTATCTCCTCTAAACGCTTATAAATAGTTTTTGGTTTGCCCATTATGGTACTTTCTCGCTTATTCCTAAACTCGTTCTTCATTGTGTTTTCTCTTTATTCTATACGAACACATACTGACTTTGGCATCAGATTGCATTTGGAGGGCCCAACCCCTCTGTTTCCTCTTGCAGGTTTCGTTCATTCTCCTGAAGCTGTCCAACATTGTCATCAAAATTTCGCAACTTCATCAATACAAATTTCGAGACAATTTCAATATCATTTCATTTCATGGGACTCACAACCAAACACCAAAAATTTAATTCTAATATCCTTCAATATCTTTCATTTTCATTACCATTTTTACCCTCACACAAATTTAAAATACTTATACAATTATTTCAACCAACTACAATCCTTACATATGCTTTTAAATAATTTCACATCCCACTTTCTCCAATATCTCTAAAACATACCAAACACCATTTTATCATATCATTCCAATATCTAACATCTCTAATATCTCTCCAATAGTATACTTATCGACATCTCAAACAAGCCAAAGTGTGACATTTGTTATAAAAAGAAATTTAAAAAAAAAAGCAAAATTTTCAAAATGGCCCCCAATAATTTTTTTTTTTGCATCTGGGTCCCTACATCATAATTCTCAAGGACTTGATAGAACTTTGTAAAAATACTTGGAGGAAAAATGTAATTTTATCCAAATTTGAAACAATGCGAACAATCTAAATTCTTAAAAAAAAGTTGCACTTTAGTCCCTACAAAAGCTACATACATTGGCCAGGAAATTAACATTTTTAATATTTGATTTAATCTTAAAAAATTTATATATTTCCTTACAACTTACTTCATTTATGGATTGAGCTACATACATTGGCCAGAAAAAAAAGAGAGAAAGGATTGAGCTTTATACCGTTAAGATATTCATAAAAGGAGTAACTTTATATTTTTAAACTATTTCAAAAATCAAGAAATAAAATGAGAACACAAATAATCTAAATAGTAGAATATTAGTTTACACATTAAATCTATTTTATTTCCTGTCACTTGTGTTTTGATCACTAGTGTCTTCTTTTGATATAAGTGTGAATCCATTTGTAGGAATATGTGGCGCCCCCCGATTGTTCAATTTTTCTAAATTGGTCATTATTTCGGAAATTCTATGTCTTCTTTTATTTTTTGGGACAAATGGGCATTGAATGCCAAACAAAATTATAATTTTAAATAAGAACAAAAAATAAAAATAAAATTATCTTAACAAAAAAAATTAATATCTTGGAGCAATAGGAACCATGAAATTATGAGGGCATCATTGTACTCTCAAGTCTCAACAAAGCAAAATCAATTTTGGAAGTGTGATCTAAAGCAAATAAAGCTGTGAATAAAGATACTGGCGAATTTTATGATAGTCTTCACACAAAGGACCTTCGATAACAATTTGCTGAGTACCAGAACCACCACCCTGTTCAAATAACAAAACAGGATTAGCATATTAAATATTAATCCACAATTAATGAAAAAATGAAGGATAAGAAGAAGAAGAAGCACTTGCCTTTTGAGTTGTGTCCCCAACCTTGCGTAGAGTTATATATTCACCACAACGCAAAGCTCCACTGGCAAACTCTACCTGCATAGTTAGTTTATCATGCAATGTGATACATACATAGCTTATTGAAGTATCTAGTCAGTTTCCCTTATGTTTTTTAGAGTAAATTAATGATTTGGTCATGAAATGTTGTAAATTTATCAACTTAATCATTGAAAGATGAAATTACGAGATTTAGTCTCTAAAATATGCAATTAAAATCAATCTGGTGATTTTGTTAAGATATTGTTAGAAGTCAAGAATTTATTAATTAGAGTTAGTTGTTTGGTATGTGTTAGCTAGAATATTAAATGAGGTAGGTGAAGCTGAGATCTTTGAATATGTATGCAAATGCCATTGCAATGCAATCAATCAATCTAATCTACTGAATTCAACATGGTATAAGAGCATTTTGATCCTGGATAAATTTTTCCTCCTTTTGTTCTAAAATCTCTGAGCTACTGAGAGAAGTGGTTTAGGGTTCTCTCTATTTCTGTCATAGTCTCAGCAGTGTTTAGGACTGCACATTAGGGCTCATAATTTCTGGCCATCCATTAGTGTCACTGCCATCATAGGAAGGAAGAGGAGGTCCAGATCGGTCGTTCCCCGAATTACGGCGTCATTCTGTGAAGTGCGTGAAGTTCACGCGCTGTCTAAACAATTTCGCACGTTCCATGGTTCTGTTAACCGGTCATCCTCACCGCCGTCTACAACCCATTTTCGGTCACCACCTAACGGTTTCAGCTGCTCGTGGTGGATTCCATTGTTTAATGCTTCTTGCTGCATGTTGAGAGCTTTATTTTTGCTTGCTGTAACTTCATGTGGTCCCAGTTTCAGCATTTGGTTCCCTTCCAGTTTCATCCTTGTGAGTTTAGGCCTTAATCGCTGATTTCCAGTTCGTCATTGATGGAGAGTATTTTTAATGACCTCTGAGGTTCTAAAAAGAGTATAAGCTCTAGATAAAGAGAGCCCCTGAGACTCGGAAAAGAACACAAGTCATTAAAGGAGTACAAGCTCTAGTGATAGAGAGCCACTGAGACTCTAATAGAACACAAGCCATCGCTACTTCTGTCCAACGAACACAAGCCGTCACTATGGGATTTTTATGTTTTGGAATATCTTTGTAACAAGTTAGGCATGATTAGAACCTATGCTCCAACTTGAGGGGGAGTGTTAGAAGTCAAGAGTTTATTAATTAGAGTTAGTTATTTGGTATGTGTTAGCTAGAATATTAAATAAGGTAGGTGAAGCTGAGATCTTTAAATATGTATGCAAATGCCATTAAATCAATCTAATCTACTGAATTCAACATATATTAATTCAAATATAATGTTTAATATAATTTTTTTTTTTTTACATCAGTTAAGTATAATGTTAACAAAATTTATAATCACATCAGATTTGTCACTTCATTTTAGCTAGTATATATAATAAAATGACTAAATTGATTGTAATTGCATCTTTCAGGGGTTAAATCTTATAATTTTATCTTTGAGGGACTAAATTGAAAAATCTACCATTTTTCAGGAATCAAATCATTAATTTATAATTTTATTTTAAGATTTACCTGAACCCCCTTGCTAGAGAGAAACTGCTTGAAATCTGCCAATTTCAGATCACCAATAAGGACAGATTTATGTGGTGGTGGAGCAGCAGCTGAAAGCGGAAGCAAAGTCGGCATGCCGTTTTCGGTCTTTCCTACTTCAGCATCAGCCCAAGCTATTTCATAATCTCCTAGGTGTAGGTGAATTAATGTTCACTGTAAAAAATGAGAGGGAAACTGACAAGTACACAAAATGAGACAGTTCACACATGAATTTACCTTTTTGAAGAGTACATTACTCATTAGCCTCTCTGATAGTTGAACCTATACCAAGATAAACACGACAAGATTAACACAGAAATTGGGTATTAGGTTGAGAAAAGGTATACAAATTTTTGACATCTTTGTACCTTGTAAGCACACAAATCAGAGGTGACATCAATTGTCTCTTCAATTTGCGGAGCATATACATGAGGAGTAACATTTGTCAGGCAATGTTGCTTCAGATGTTTTGTGGCTTCGGCTGATCCATGCACCATAACCTACCAGACAGAACATAAGATATGCATTTAAATTAAATTAATTCCAAATTTTACTTATCTAATGATGTATAGACTACAAATCCTCATGTATCATGTAAAAACAAGATAAAACGTGAAAGATATTGATATTAATTGGTCCAAGCCAGCAAAATAAGATCATTGAGAAGAGAGCGAGCTGGACTGCAACACCTAACCAATTTGAAGGTAAGCAAAACTACATGCACTTACTACATATATTATTTGATATATATATACCGATTGCAAGCACATGTTTATGGATTTCAACTTTTTCTATACCTCAATCAGCCAAAAAAGTTGATGATAATTGATTTAGGTTAGCAAGGTGTCGCGGCATCTTTTTATTTTGGTTAAGCCCTACTAGTTTCTGGTTAGGGGTTGTTACTCGCAACTGAGCAAGGTTTGACCTTATCTAGGATATATAATATTTGAATACAGATCACAAGCTTTCTAAACTTATAATTAGAAGAGTGTCAAGATGTGATAATCCTCTCTTAGATATTTTCTTTTTGAAGTCTTGATGATTCAACACTAGTAATGTGATTAGCAAAATCATCAGAGGATACACCGGAAACGTGTAGCGTGAACACTAGTTATGCCACTCGTTCAACATCTTCCAAAATTTTCCTTATCATAAGACCGTCCGTGTGCTATGAATATTCGGAAACTCTGTTTCAAAACCCTATATCATTACCCCTGGTCCAGCCTCAACTGTTCAACATTAAAACAGGAAACAACTGTTAAAAATGTATTCTTAGCATTCAAAAAGCCTTGAATTTAATCACAATTTGCCTTTCTTTAGCTTCCAAACCAAGACCAACCCATATAATCTAAAGGAACCATCCTAATATCCATGTTCCTGGCGCCATTATGCATCCAATATCTAGCCAACTAAAATCTTAAGGCCTTTGGCATGCTTGTTTATGATAAGACCTGATATATGAAAAACATCCGATAATACTTATAAGCTATCTGGGTTTTTATTCCACCCCTTGGCCGTGTATAGATATACTACAATGAGAACAATCTAAGAAGTTCTAACTAAATAAACTAATACAATACACAATACACTGTACAAGCCAAATATCTTTAAAAAAAAGGTAGGGTTGTACTGCTTATTCAATCTAGTCCTATCTTATACAAAGCACAAATAGGGCTTAACTCCTTGCGTCCAACCAAAGCTTCAAATTATCATCTACACTAATTTAGAAAACTATACGAGTGAATGTTACTAAAAAAACAAATTTCTGTAAGAGATTATAATTTAGCAATTCATGGGCCTTCACCATATAATTTAAGCTTTTAGGTTGAAGTGATATTTGGCAGAGAATTAAAACTTTCTTCATGAACTAGGAGTCCAAGAGTTTGATCCTTGGAAGTGAAATTTTGTTGCAAGTTAATGGTGGACCTATACTTTGTCCACAATTAAATCCCCAAGATATTCTGTGTAAGGGGCATCTTAATGATTATAATAAAATAGCTTAAGCTGTCAAGTTGAAATTATTTTTGACAATGTCCAATATTACATGCTTTTCCAACGGTGACAAGAGATAACTTGCGAAAAAGAGCAGTTTCATTAAATGTAATTAATTTTCAGATATAAAAAGGTTGAAGAATATTTAGTCATGCACTCTAAGTCAAATGAAGAAGTAACAAAAAAATCCTTACAAGCTTTAGGGGAGCCACACGGGAAAGAATATTTTTCATGGATCGTCCATCTGAACGGCCCTCAAAGTCCATGTAGATTAATGAACACTTCACTTGCACCTGCACCAAAAATTTCAACCTCATCATTTTTGGACTTGTAGATGTAAGATTCATAATATTACAAGCTCTGAAAAGACCTTTATATATCTAAAACATTTTGAAGCCATGAATGCAGTTCCAAGTCTACCTTCAAACAAATTTGAATAACAATGAATTTACAATTGACAACGATGATTAAACAGAAGCACCACGGTAGCTTACAGTTCTTTCTTCATATACTACTTTTGATGGCTTCATATCGAGCAACAAATTTGCAGCAGCCTCATCTAGTTTGCTATCCATATCAACCTGACCAGAACAAAATAAATAGATCACAATTCATAGCATATGATTGAAGCGCAGAAGGCATGAGCTTCTATTCATCAATACAAAAACTTTCATGATGAAATTTAGAAAGATATTTCAAAAATAGAGGCTGGTTCCCGTTCCACCTCCATCTAAATGTTTGATATTACAAAACAAAATTCCACTAGCAATGTAATATTTGAACCAAAATTATTAAGGAAATTAAATGAAAATGAAAAGTGACTAGAAATGCAATCGTTGAATCAAAAGAGCATATTAACTATACCTTTTATATAAGGCAGCCAATTCTTAAGACATCCATGTTGCCATTAATAAACACTACAACAAAAGATTAAAAGACTCATTAAAGCAAATACAATGTTTTAGAGATTGTCATACTCCTTATGCAAATACGCAACAAAAATTATAAGTTTCATTAACAAGGGGAGGTATAGAAAACATCTGAATATATCTATACTATATTATATAGCTCCACCCCTTTATGGTTTGTCAAAATTATTGAATTAAAAAATTTAAAAAAAAAAAATCACCACTCTCTCTCCACTCACTCTCCCCACATCTTTAAAAATTAAAAAAATGAAAAAAAAAAACAATTAAAAATTAAAAAATGCCACCACTCTCTCTCCCCACTCACTCTCCCCATATGAGGTAATTTCAAATTGGTCCTAAATATTTTATTTATTTTAGATGAGTCTTACATAATTTTATAATTTCTCAAATTGGTACCAAACTTACTCTTTTATCAATATAAAAATTTAATATAATCTTCAACTTTAAATCAATTCAAACGTTACATGCATATTGGCGTGCTCTAGCCCCTAGTAAATCTTAAAAACTAGGGGTGTGCAAAATCAGGTCCAATCCGACCAAAGCCGACACTTTTGATCGGGTTCAGTTGGGTTTCTTAAACGAGTTGTGTCGGATTGTTAATTTAGTTAAAAGTCGGTTTGATCGGGTTGAACGGGTTAACCCAACCAAAAATTTCATTTTTTTTTTAATTTTTTCATATTAAACTCTATAAATAAATAAAAACTTGTCTATTATAAAACAATAAAAATAAATAATAACATGTATTCTTTGTATCCAAATAATTTTATAATTTATAAAGTTAGAGTGAAATGATATTTAATTTAATTACAAATAATATTAAATTTTTAGTGCAAAAATTAGTTAAATAATTATATTTTTAGTAAAAATTAATTTAAAAAATCAATATATAATGAGTTATACATTATAAAATAATTGAATAAAATTATACACTATATATTATGTAGAATAAAGATTTATATATTTTTATCAATTAAATTTTATAATTTTTTAAAATTAAATTTGAACCCGATCCAACCCGTCCGAACTCAACTACAACCTGATATCATCGGGTTATATAAGTTAGTGGTTGGGTTCGAGTTAAAAAAAATCAACCTGCTCCTTAATATCTCACCTGATCAACCCATTTAAACCCGATCAATACTCACCCTTATTAAAAATCATTCTCCGATTCCCATTAAATTGTCCATTCACCAATTTCTAATAAGAAATAGTTGAACTAAATGCTATGGATACAATATTCAACATCACATCTTTAACATTTTCAATGTCTACTATTCAATACTCAACAAAATATATGAATGTTTGCTTTAGTTGCTGTAGAGATGAAAAGGAAAAGAGTTTGAACGACTGTCAAATGCTTGTTCATCTAGTATATTAATCACTACAACTCTACAAGACATATCACTACATTACATAACATATTGAGCCTCTTACTCAGACTATACAAGGAAATAAGAGGGAGGTAAATTAGAAATTAAAAACTTTTTTGCAACTTTAAAGATTCCTTATAAAAACTGGTTCTTTACAGAAAAAAGCATTTTCTCTTAGTTAGGTTCCTTTACAGTTTCTTTATAAAAATGTTTCCTTAACTTAAAATGTAAATTGTAGAATATAAAGAGATAAGAGTAGAGAGATTGACACCACCACCAATTTATAGTGGTTCAGAATAAGATAGTAATCCTTATAAAAAGAGTTTCCCTTAAACCTCTGTCGTCCACTCCCCAAGCACAAAGCAAGAGAATTTATATCACGGGAAAAACTAATCAATTCAATGGAGTCAACATTCGTAAAGGATCACCACGAACGATTTTAAGACTATCTTTTACAGTCTCACCACAATGAAACCTCACGGGTAGTCTCAACATTCAGGATTTAATTGACAGGATTCTGGTTCTTACCTAATAATTAAAGATCCTTTTCTGAAATAAAACTCTAAGTAAGGAAACAAATTCATTTGATTGAATTGTCAATTCAAAAATAAAGTAAGTCGTCCTACCAAAAAAATAAAAATAAAAATAAAGTAAGTCAATAACAATTATTCCTAATATAACAACACATGATTAAGAATTATAATTAGTTCATTAATGCTCATCAATAATATTTTCAAAAATATAATAATCACAATAAATTGCAATAAAGATCTTTCCTTAAATTTCAACACATCAAATATGCATCATTAAATATGATTGTAATTTCACATTAAACTAGAGTTATATCTGCGATGCACGGGTGGTTGTACTATAAAAAAAATTCTACAAATGATTTTATATTCATGAATATTGAGTTCGTATAGAATTACTTTTGACAGTGATTGACCTATGTGATACACACGTGATTATACTATTAAAATAAGTTACAAAGCATACAACATTCTATATACTATATAGTGTATGATAAACATCAATAAAATTAAGTGCTATAATCTTATTATATATGGTTAATGTTAGCACTGTCAAAATGGGCTTAAGCCCGCGGGCCGGGTCGGCCCGCCCGCTAAATGGACAGGCTTGGGCTAAAATAATTTAAACCGTTTAAAAACGAGCCTAAACGGTCCGGCCCATTTAGCCCATGAGCTAAACGTTTAGGCCCGTTTACATTTTTTAAAAAAAATTCCCATGTAAAAGTGTCAAAGCCCGCGGGCCGGTCCAGCCCACCCGCTAAATGGGCGGGCTTGGACTAAAAAAATTTAGTCCGTTTAAAAACAGGCCTAAACGGGGCCGGCCCTTTAACAGTGCTAGTTAATGTAATAACATTGTAAACAAAAAAGTATTTAAAAATTGGTGTCTACGATAAAACCCATAGCTAAGTAGTAAATCATAGATAAAAATAGTACCGTTTATCCTCATTTGACATTTTGGAAAACTTCCCTGTAAACAATATTTCAGTTTTCTCTTTAGATTCATCCTTGTTTAAATGTGCTAATAAAATCTTAATATCTTCCTTGAAATTAACTCTAAATAATGCAACATAGTTAGAATTTGACCTGTGCGATACATGGGTGGCTTTACTGTATAAATGAATTACAAAGTATGTAAAGACACATGGGTGGCTTTACTGTATAAATGAATTACAAAGTATGCAACTGTCTTTACAGTAAACAACAATAATATTACATGTAAAATCTCTCATGAGATTGATAATGACAATTATGCTAAAATGATTCCTAATGTTAAAATCAAATTTTTTTATTAAGAGTTTTATAATATTTAAAGTAGTATACCATGGAAAAACTTATTCATGCACATCATCATTTCTACAATAAAAATAATATTTTATAAAAGATAATATATATATATATATATAATAAAAAAATGACTATATTCCAGGTCAGATCGGGTTTTATTCACCCCTACTCAAGTACATAGTAATAAGTGAGTTGACAAAAAGATGAAGAAAATTTTCTTTCTTAGTCACAAATTGGAAATAAATTAATTGGTGATTGAATTTTATTTCTAATTTATGACTAAGAATAACGATGAAAATTCCAACAAAATCACATTTTAGAGATAAAAAAAGAACAACTGCAAAAGTTTGAGGACAAAAATGAAATGAAAAATAGTTTTTATAACCAAAATGAAACTTACCCCATAGTTTGAGGACCAAAAATGAGTTTTTGACCTAGAGTAGTAAGTGACAGCTAAGATGCAATAGAACCCAATGACTAAGATAGATTGGAAATTAATGACTAAAATTGTGCCATGTCAGCATTTTCAATTAAAATTGACAGAACAAAATCACAATTCACAAGTACCCTAACTGCGTAACGACACATACCTCAGGTACCGTAAATGAGATTTTTTACACCAACAACACCAATGTGAGATTGGGCTAAATCACAGGTACCTAAATTGTATTTTACCCAAATCTCAATACCAGATTTGTAGCGAACTCTAAACAATGCAACATATAATTGACCATAGTGAACACTAAACATGAGAGATAAAGACCAACTATTGATAATGATTGACCTTGTCGTTCTTTCACGATCATTGCAAAGGACAAAGTCAGTGAAAATTGATGACGTTGATATTTGAAGGGAATCTTAAAATTGGAAGGTGTAATCAACATTCGAGCAATTAATATTTTCTAACTTGCAGATCTTCCAGCTAAAGGAATAGATTCAATGACATGTTCATCAAGCCTGGAAACAATCAATCTAGTTCCATTGCATAAACCCAATGATTTTCAATGTTCCTACGTAGCATGACATGTGTCCCAAATAACCTTGAGTCTAACAATGTGATTAGATAACCCTAACCCTTTGATGAAATTTAAAATTTGAGGGCTAAATAGTTCAGTCAATTTCTCAATATTGTCATCGTGTTTTCATATACTATTTGAGCTTAAATATATCTTCTCATCACCTAAAATTTGTCTAATTAATAATTTATTGACTTAATGAACATCATCAAGTGTGGGTGCATGAAAAAAGTCTTATATAATAAATCATAATAGTGGAAAATATAGAAAATTACTCTTGGCCTGATCAATAACCGAAAGGAAAATAAAACTAAACTTCTAATTAGACAAATAATATAACAATGATCTATATAATATTATTTGTATATTTCACTAAATAAATTAGTGAAATATACAAAAGTTCATTAATTCCAAAGAATACTAGTGTGTTTAAAAATCACAAAATAGTTAGCATAAATGAAATCATAATCACGTAATTGAAATATTCAGAATTAAAACTCACAAAATATGTGTTTTCTTTTATGCATATTTACTTTTTGCATGAAACCACCTAGCTCCTTCTCTAACATGTAACTAAACAAACATAAGGAAAAAAGAGAAGACACGAATTTGAAATTTTTGAAAAATTATAGCATAGATATTTCAAAAGTAAAATTTTAAATAAAATTTGGTGATTAGAAATGACTAAAATCATATTTTGGTCCCCTATGTATTTATTTCTTCACAATTTGCTCCCTCTTAGATTTTTTTTCCTCAAGTTAGTCGCTCATAATTTGTTCAATCATCAATTTTAATCCATTGATTTATATGTCAAATGATAAACCATGATTACAAATTGATTCTGAATGTTAAAATTATAAACCATGATTACAAATAATCTAAAATAAATAATAAACCTGCTGTTGTTTGGTTTGGTTTAATTTGGACCGAAATATTTTTTTTTCCAAAACCCAATCCAAATCAACCCACACCCAACCCACCCTGCAAACACCCCTATTTGTCACTCATGTTTTGTATGAATATGTGGCGCCCCCTGATTGTTTAGTCCTTCTAAATTGGTCATTATTTTGGCCATTCTATGTCTTTTTTTGGACAGATGGACATTCATTGTCAAACAAAATTTATAATTTTAAATAAGAACAAAAAAATAAAAATATCTTAACAAAAAATACATTAAAATCTTGGATCAATAGGAACCATGAAATTATGAAGGCGTCATTGTACTCTTAAAAAAAGTAAAATCACTTCCGAAAGTGTGATCTAAAGCAAATAAAGCTGCGAATAGAGATACTCGCGAATCTTATAATAATCTTCACACAAAGGACCTTCAATAACAATTTGCTGAGTACCAGAACCACCACCCTATTCAAATAACAAAATAGGATTAGCATGTTAAATAATTAATCCACAATTAATGAAAAGAAGAAGAAGAAGAAGAAGAAGAAGAAGAAGCACTTGCCTTCTGAGTTGTGTCCCCAACCTTGCGTAGAGTTATATATTCACCACAACGCAAAGCTCCACCGGCAAACTCTACCTGCATAATTTATACATAGCATATTGAAGTATCTAGTCAGTTTCCCTTACATTTTTTTAGAGTATATTAATTATTTAGTCCTGAAATATTGTAAATTTATCAATTTAATCATTGAAAGATGAAATTATGAGATTTAGTCCCTAAAATATGCAATTAAAATCAATCTGGTCATTTTGTTAAGATATTAATTCAAATTTAAAGTTTAATTTAATTTTTTTTAACATCAGTTAAGTATCATGTCAACAAAATTTATAATCACATCAGATTTGCCACTTCATTTTAGTTAGTATATATAATAAAATGACTAAATTGATTGTAATTGCATCTTTCAGGGGTTAAACCTTATAATTTTATCTTTCAGGAACTAAATTGAGAAATCGACCATCTTTCAAGGATCAAATCATTAATTTATTTTAGGATTTACCTGAACCCCCTTGCTAGAGAGAAACTGCTTGAAATCTGCCAATTTCAGATCACCAATAAGGACAGATTTATGTGGAGGTGGAGCAGCAGCTGAAAGCGGAAGTAAAGTCGGCATGCCGTTTTCGGTCTTTCCTACTTCAGCATCAGCCCAAGCTATTTCATAATCTCCTAGCTGCAGGTGAAGTAATTTTCAATGTAAAAAATGAGTGGGAAGCTGAGAAGTACACAAAATGAGACAGTTTTACACTTCACACATGAATATACCTTGTTGAAGAGTACATTACTCATTAGCCTCTCTGATAGTTGAACCTATACCAAGATAAACATGACATGATTAACACGGAAATTGGATATTAGGTTGAGAAAAGGTATACAAATTTTTGAAATCTTTGTACCTTGTAAGCACACAAATCAGAGGTGACATCAATTGTCTCTTCAATTTGCGGAGCGTGTACATGAGGAGTAACATTTGTCAGGCAATGTTGCTTCAGATGTTCCGTGGCTTCGGCCGATCCATGTACCAGAACCTACCAGATAGAACATAAGATATGCATTTAAATTAAATTAATTCAAAATTTTACTTATCTAATGATGTATAGACTACAAACCCTCATGTATCATATAAAAACAAGATTAAATGCACAAGATATTGGTATTAATTGGTTCAAGCCAGCAAAATAAGATCATTGAGAAGAGAGTGAGCTGGACTGCAACACCTAACCAATTTGAAGGTAAGCAAAACTACATGCACTTACTACATATATTATTTGATATATATATACCGATTGCAAGCACATGTTTATGG
This sequence comes from Chamaecrista fasciculata, assembly GCA_003254925.1. NCBI lineage: Eukaryota > Viridiplantae > Streptophyta > Magnoliopsida > Fabales > Fabaceae > Chamaecrista > Chamaecrista fasciculata. The sequence goes on from QANZ01035552.1 coordinate 16,970, forward strand.
ATTTCAACTTTTTCTATACCTCAATCAGCCAAAAAAGTTGATGATAATTGATTTAGGTTAGCAGGGTGTCGCGGCATCTTTTTATTTTGGTTAAGCCCTACTAGTTTCTGGTTAGGGGTTGTTACTCGCAACTGAGCAAGGTTTGACCTTATCTAGGATCTCAATATAATATTTGAATACAGATCACAAGCCTTCTAAACTTATAATTAGAAGAGTGTCAGGATGTGATAATCCTCTCTTATAATGTAGCAATTCATGGGCCTTCACCATATAATTTAAGCTTTTCGGTTGAAGTGGCATTTGACAAATAATTAAAACTTTCTTCTTGAACAAGGAGTCCAAGAGTTTGATCCTTGAAGTGAAACTTTGTTACACGTTAATGATGGACCTATACTTTGTCCACAATTAAATCCCCAAGATATTTTGTGTTACGGGCATCTTAAAGATTAAAATAAAATAGCTCAAGCTTTCCAGTTGAAATTATTTTTGACAAGAGATAACTTGCGAAAAAGGGCAGTTTCATTAAATGTAATTAATTGTCAGATATAAAAAGGTTGAAGAATATTTAGTCATGCACTCTAAGTCAAATGAAGAAGTAACAAACAAATCCTTACAAGCTTTAGGGGAGCCACACGGGAAAGAATATTTTTCATGGATCGTCCATCTGAACGGCCCTCAAAGTCCATGTAAATTAATGAACACTTCACTTGCACCTGCAAAAAAAAATTCAACGTCATCATTTGTGGACTAGTAGATGTAAGATTCATAATATTACAAGCACTGAAAAGGCATTTATAAATCTAACACGTTTTGAAGCCATGAATGCAGTTCCAAGTCTACCTTCAAACAAATTTGAATAACAAAACGAATTTACAATTGACAACTATGATTTAAGTTAACAGAAGCATCACTGTAGCTTACAGTTCTTTCTTCAGATACTACTTTTGATGGCTTCATATCGAGTAACAAATTTGCAGCAGCCTCGTCCAATTTGCTATCCATATCAACCTGACCAGAACAAATAAACAAATAAATAAATAAATAAATCACAATTCATAGCATATGATTGAAGCGCAGAAGAAGGCATGAGCTTCCATTCACCAATACAAAAACTTTCATGATGAAATTTAGAAAAATATTTCAGAAATAGAGGCTGGTTCCCGTTCCACCTCCATCTAAATGTTTGATATTACAAAACAAAATTCCAGTACTGTAATATTTTTTAGAAAGTCTCCTTTTGCCAAGACATATTAATTAATTTTTACATTGTGTAAACTTCCAACATATTTCATCTTCTCTCTTCCAAGTTCCAACTTCAACAGTATGAAAATACAAAATACAATCAATTTTTATTACTTTATTAGCCATTATACAATTGATTCAAGAAGTTATTTCCATTACCATGTTTATTACATGGTTTATTTCATATGATTGGTATTTGGTAGTGATGGAATTTCTGAATTAAAGGAGCGACTCACGTTAACCTTCGAATCATGTGGCATGCGAAGATACTACATAGTTGTGAGAAACTGAATATTTATAACTTGTGATTACTTGTCTACATGAGAATGGAAATAAAACAGCATTCAGGGGCAAAAAAATTTCTACAAAGAATTTTTACTTTTTCACTTTAGCCCAAATGTTTTTTCTTTCTGTTGATACATTACGTACTTTCAGTTTTTTTAGTTTATCAAGAGAATTCTTAGTGTTTTGTTTTCGTACACTTCTGTTTATGGTATCTATAAGTATTACACAAATTAAAGTATCACTAATACTTAAGTTTTACTGAAAAATATCACGGACCAGATAGTTCATTTGTAATATTAACAATCAAATAAGTAGCATTTTGTCAAGGTAAACTTCCAACTTCCAACTCAAGATGAGTAGATGACAGACACTAGCATAATCAGATTTCAAAGGGAAATAACTAATTATTTTGAATGTGAAATATAATGAGGCAGATATAAGATTAAGGATGCTTACTTGCATTGCTGTGTTGTTCACATCTTCATCCTTAATCACATAGTCATCTGGATTTATCACTTCACCGAAGTCGTCCCACTCTGATGTACTCTCGTAATAGGGAAACATTGGGGCAACACTTGTCGAAGGTGAAACGAATCCATCAATAAATATATCATGGAATTTAAAACCCCGTGTATCAGCCACTGCAAGTGCAAATAAAGAAAACTCAAAACTTTGAAGTTAAAAAAAATAATAAAACTTAAAAACTCGTCCAAAAATCCTTCAATAATGCTGAAGCACACCAAATAACATTCAATTCTTTCGTATGTTTTTAAATGATAAACATTACTTAGCTTTCTCAAATAGAAAAAAGAAATTTCATTGGAAAGATGAGAGAACAATATTATAACAGAAGATAATAAATCTTCCCCAAGTCAAACAAAAACACAAGCAAACTAAGTTGACTCTTTAACTCCATAGAACTTTGCAATCCCTTTATAATTAAATGTTAAAGGACAGCAGCCTAAAATAACTATTCATTGAAAACCCAAAAGGAGGACATAAAAGTAATCCTGTCCCAATTAAAAGAAAGAAGACACGCGTGGATGGAATATAAAATATCCTCCAAAGGAACATAAAGCGATGGAATCAATGTCAATAAAGCTTCCAAGTCTATCAGCCTATGTATATCTGACAAAAACACTCCCTTGAAGCCCAACATGGTTGCAAATTGCGGACCCCATCACCAATTGAGGCCGCAATATTGCGGTTGCGGTAAGCAACGCAACCGCATCACACCGCAATTGCGGTGTGAGTCTAAATCACAGGGTTGCACCGCAACGTAAAGGTGTTGCGGCGATGCGGCAGAAATGCGGTTACGTTGCGGTCTAGATGCTTATTTTTTTCTGATTTAAAGAAATATTGATCTGAAAAATTAGTGAGAGACATAGAAAGAGCGTGTAGAAGAATTGGAGAGTTTATTGGTTGATTTATTATATCCACCACTTATTATCATAGCTTCAAATATGAGATAATAAGATGGAGAGATTGAATTTGAGAAGAATGAGTGAGGTGTGAATTCATATATGTATGAGTTCATATAATATATTTAACTTTTAAAATTTAACATTTTGTGCAATTTTAAAAAAATTCACGACCGCAGTAACCGCAACCCGCATCGTAACACCCGCAATACCCGCAACCGCAGTAATCGCAACGCAACCGCAACCGCAGCCGCAACCGCAATTTGCAACCTTGAAGCCCAAAGCACAAAGCACTACCTTGTCCCACATTAGAAGTAAATTTAACATTTTGTGCAATTTTAAAAAAATTCACGACCGCAGTAACCGCAACCCGCATCGTAACACCCGCAATACCCGCAACCGCAGTAATCGCAACGCAACCGCAACCGCAGCCGCAACCGCAATTTGCAACCTTGAAGCCCAAAGCACAAAGCACTACCTTGTCCCACATTAGAAGTAAATGCAATGACAAAATGAAATTACAAAATTTCTTTCCAACTAAATACACCAAACCATAGCAAAAACTGCAACACTTCAAACTGTAGCCTCCTTGCCAAATCTCTGTTATTTTGTAAAATGTTCTAAGGTCAAAGGGCAGACTCATTCCCCAATCACTCCAAACAACTTACTTCATAAAAGGAAACAACCACCCAATGCAGAAACAAACGTCCTACTGATTCAGAATTAGACAAAAACAAGATTAATTTAGGAGATCAAGCTGCTTTTGGCATGCAAACTTGTGACATGTCATTAGTATTAATCCTATTAACTATTCAGGCAACTACTATCCAAACCAATAATTTCACCTATGGAGGAGCATCAGATGCCAAATGCACAAGTAAAAAAATAATATAATCCACTTAGGGAAGTAAGATATTGGATAAGGGGACTCACAGGGTTAACCACCAAAAGAGTGTAAGATTCCAAATTATCCTATTCTGATTACAAGAAAACTGCATAGAGTCTAAGATAGGCGAAAAAGGTTGTAGAATGTAGATCGTGAACATACCTAATAACCTATTACTAAGATTCATTGCAAGTTGCCCATTCCAAGAGACATTTGGGAATTGGACAGAGCAAAACAACAGATTGGGACACTATATAAAGAGGAAAGATCATATAGAGGAAAGGTAATGCCTTGTAAAATAGAAATCTCCCACCCAGATATCCTTCCAAAATTTTATATGAAGCTAGTGTCTGAGAAACAAAATGTTGAAAAGAAATATAGAGCTGACAAATAAATTGTGAAGGATCAATATTAGTTGCATCTGGCAAAAAAAAAATATTAGTTGCACTCAGTGCTGGATTTGCATCCGTTCATTTTGATGAAACCATACTGCAGATTGTGCATGGTTCCACAAAGTAGTATCGGGCGAAATTCACTACAGGCATGGTAGTGGTACTCATTGCATTACATTAAAACACAATGTACATTATGGCATCACATTAAAAGGTTCATAACATAGTGACAGGAACTGCAAAGAAATTCAATTTNTCTCAGTAGCATCAATAACCATTGGATCACTAGTACTATGAGATACTTTCAGCTCTTCCTCTTTCACTTGACTAGCTTTTAAAGCCTCTTCCTTCTTTATTCGATTTTGCTCCTCTTCATAGGCAATCAGCTCGTCCCCAACCAGAGGAACCCTCTTGGACATGGTGACTTTGACAGCTTTTGGAGGTGGATCAGCCTGAAGCATACGAGCCAGTGTGGCAAACTGTACAAAATGAAAGAGGATTAACTGATAAGAAAAACTATTAGTAGTTAAAAAATACATCAAAATTAAAATTAATATACAGGACCAATGATACTTTCGAATTCCTGTTTCATAAGTAGTATAATAAAGAATAGGATATGCAATTGGCAATATTTAAGTGGTATAATAATTTCATGAGCTAAGTAAGGTTGGTTCAATTGGCAAGATCCTACTAAGTCAAAAAAAAAAAAACTCGGGTTCACCCAGACTTGGAGTTGTAACAACCTATCTTCCTCCTATATTTTTCTGTACCCAAAAGAAGGAAAGGTTCACGATGAAAAATATTGAGTTGATGATATTGTGGATGGGGGAGAGATGGTGTTCTCTTTTCAGTAAAGTATAAACTATTAAACTATAAAGCCATAACCAATTGTTTATTTAGACATGTATGTATTTTGATATCGGCAATCTAGAAGACACATTTACAAAAGAAAAAGGGTTAGATAAGAAAGCTATCCGAAAGATCCACCAGTTAAACACATTTAAAAAATCCAGAATTGGAGCTTTTGGTGGACATAAACTGTTTAACAGGCAACCATTTGACCTTATTTCTAGAAAATTATTCAAAATATGAGGAGTTGTTTTTTATCTTTTGAGGGAGTCAGATAATATATGTCCCTGGTGTTGCATCTAAAAATTAACATTGGGACAGGTAATGCAATCCTAAAAGCCCAGTAAATATAAGGCGATTCCATTCACCCAAAGGGTAGTGAGTATGTATGATGCCATTCAAGGACCAGATGAAGTTTGTGACTTAAGGAATATAGATCAATTAATATGATCAAAGACAACACCAAAAACCAACACTTTCATAGAGTACTAACAAGAAAAATCACAATTAAAACACACCCTAATGATGTGAAAGAGGAAGGAAAAGAAAAGAAAGCTTGCCAGGGGTAGTGGTTTAGATATAAAAAAGAATATAGTGCTATGAAAATGATTTAGAAACATCAGGCCACAAATTACTTGCTACTATCTCAATTTGAAGGGACAAACCACCAGAACTTCATATTCTGAAATAAAAGCAGTATAAGAATAGACAAAGTTGAAAATTATGTGTAATACAGAAGGAAGCAACTGTAAACACAGTTCTTCATTTTCATCATGTTCTTCAATGCAAAACTATGTCATCAATACCAAGGAAGATCCCTTGATCAATCAGCTGAACTGCACTAGAAAAACACACTACAATTTATAGGCCAGTACAAAATGCTGAGCCACATTACAGGGGTTAAGATAAAGTACTAAAGTATATACCTGGCCTCTTTCTGTAAAAAGCACAAGATTTCTCACATCATTAGCCCATTCAACAAATAAATCATGAGAAAAACCTGCTTCCAAACTTGCCATGGATGCTAGAACAACCTACATAAGATATACGTGTCAAGACCATTCAAAAAGCTGGAATGAAGAAAAAACACATACAAATAATTCAACCTTTGGGCCATCTGGAGCATTGTCAAGCTCACTCTTGTTAATTAAAAGTGTGAGATGTCTGCAGAATGCAGATATAATCATTAAAGCCTATTAGATTACCAAGAGATTAACTACATCAGAATAAAAGATTAACTACTTGTTTGCTGTATACACAAAAGTCATTAAAATGTGTATGTAAGTCTATAATTCTCTCTCTGTGTGTGTCTGTAATTGGGAGTTGCTAACCCTTCATCAATGTCATGGAGGATAGCAATCTCGACATTTTTACTTGGACAGAAAGACCCTCATCTTTTAATATAAAAGAAAATATACAGTGGCTATTAAGTAATGTATCTGAATATTGTAGGAGAAAAAATAGGAAAGAGGGAATGAGAATGAGAGTGGGTAGTGACAAATTTACTTAAATGTCCACCATCGTATTTGTTTTATATACAGAATTTGAGTCATACTGAAAATGTGGAGATAGCTAACGTACGTCACTGTCTTTTCACTCTCACCATTAGACAAATCTTTTACCAAATATCACAAGAAACTCAGTAATAATTATAAATGATACATGATATAATATACAGCAAACTCAAAAATTAAATTAGGAAAGAACCCACTTACTTCAAAAGAAATATATTATCACGAGTTTGTTCAAATGACTTTGCTATGGAATCACTCATCCATTCAAGGAAACTCTTCACAAAATCAATTGTGCTGGATGCAACAAATGTAAGAAAGTATATGGGGTAGCTCAAGTTTTCATCAGCCCAGTACTGCAAATAACATCAGCATACATAAAAATAAAAAATCCTACTTCTAGAAAGAAAGGAAAGAGATTAACTTCAGGTCTTCTGTACTAACCGATTCCAACATTAAAATAATTTCCAGCACACGTCCAGCAGTGTCGACAGGTAGTAATACATTACCACCTGCTCTTAATGTTTCCTTTATGGTATCTAAATAATTGAAAAAAAATATATATATTTAAATAATAACCAAAACGCAATGCATAAGACTATGTTTATCTTCATGGTATTGATTTTTCATTACATTCTTGACCTGTCTATGATTTCCTTTTAATGCAGGAATATGAAAATATTCCAGATTTCTCTTTACAAACATACTTTTGCAAAGAAAGGGCATGAAGAAATGCATTACAAAGCTAAATACCTCCAAACTCCTTGTCCTTTTGCCGTCTATAAGGCTGATTGTTCAGAGCATTATAGGAATCAGTTATTAGAACAGCTGGCCTTACAAAAGAACCGAGAACAGTTCCATTTAAGTGCCTGAAAAAACCATATCGATAAGTAGTTTCTTCTTTTCCCTTAAACATACAGAACATCAAATTGAATTAGAAGAACAATTTACCTTTCCTTACGATGATTAAAATCAACAGCATATAGAACATCTTCACCATCCTTCGTTATCTTCCACACAGTACCTCCCAAAAGATGTCCAGCGACATGAGGTGCAATCACAATCCCCTCTCCCTTGCCTAACAGAAGTTAAAATGTCATGAAAGGAAAACAAACACAAATAAGGTGGAAATCTATAAAGCTATGCAACAAGGATATATATACAGATGCGATAAACTCTAAATTGATCCAGTGTTTCTCATAAGAACAAAGATGATGAACAGCCCCTCCTACAAAAATAGAAAAATACTGCCTCAGGAGAAAAGCTACATAGAATCTAATGGTGGACATACCCAACACCAAAACTTGTTGTTACACTAACCATAATAGTAATTTAGAACAAAACTTTAGCTTCATGAAGCAAATTTATTTCTAATTAACGAAAGTTTACAAATAAAAATAAGCTTGGAAAAATGAAAAAAAAAAAAAATTAAAACCATACTCAATTTTAAAATGCATCAACTTTGTAATAAAGAAAAGCGAGATGCTGTATTTCAAAGAAATATTCGAGTGAACCTCAATTAATACAATTCAAACTTTTATAATATTGAATATGTTCCATGTCCATTACGTAAACTTTAAGAATATTACAAATAAAAATTATACAAAAAAAGGTAACAAAACATTTTCAAAATAAAAATTAGACATAACTTGATACTATCAAAGTTTGAACTAGTGGACTCACATAATCACAGTGTTCCCGACAAAATTATTAAAATTATTCATTGAAATAAGCTCTTATATAGTTGTGCAAATATTTATAGATAGTCCACTGATGACATGTATGAAGTAACATTTTTAATTAATATTAAATATTTGAAAATTTTCTTTTCATGCAAAACCCTTCCAATCATCAAAACACAAAAGAGACACTCATCTCAATAACGGAAAATTCAATAATTTTATAAAACGTATAGTTTTGTATAATGCTCATGTAATAGAGCATTATGGTTTAGTTCAAATGTATCAAATTCAATGCAATACATGTGGAGTAGAACGATACTACTCCAAAGTCCTAACAGCTTAAACTATTGGAACGAAACGATATTTGACATGATATCTGAGCCTGCTTGACTGATTGATCTGGATTCTTGAGTTTGATCCTTGTTATTCTCATTCTTCCAGAAATAAATAAATGGCAAAAGTACCCTTTACGTCCCTAAACCCTACGTCAACTTTCAATTTCGTCCCCAATGTGTTTTTGCTGTCAATTTCATTCCCAATGTTTCACATTTGGGTTAATTTTATCCTTTGTTCTTACTTTAGCCAAATATCAACAATGGATTCTACCTGGCTAATAACATGTAATATAAAATTGATAAAAAAAAAAGAAACTTAAATCCTAACTTAGATTGAAAAGCATGATGAAGTCTGCCGTTAATTTATTGAAAAAAGTTAGTAAAAGAATAAAACTGACGAAAATGTGAAATGTTGGGGATGAAATTGAAAGTTGATGTGAAGTTTGGGGATGAAAAGGGTGTTTTTGCCTAAATAAATTTTAACCAGAAGGTCTAGTAGGTTCGATCTTTATCCTCCCTGCAATCCCAAAGGACTTCTCCATAAAGGTGTATGTTAAAGATATCAATAAAATCATTTTAGAGCATTCTTAGTCCTAAAACTTCTAAGACTGAAGGCTTTTGAATGAAAGGGTGATATAGGACAATTAGGGAAAGATAGAAATTTAGAGGGGAATGATAGAAATTGGGGTAGAATAGAGAAGGAGGGAGAATATAGAAGACAAAGGGAGGGGGAAACACAAGTTGGGGGAAATAGAATTCTGAGACCAAATTATCATATTCAATTCATAATCAAGTCTGCCTACAATAGGGATAGCTACCTCTATATATAATGAAAGCAACAAGCTGTAATGGAATGGAAACAACAAAACAAGCTGTAAAGCCTAATAGAAGCAAGTTTTAAAACCACTAATAATACACTCAAAATAATAATAAAGTCAAGATGTGCAGGTTGTCTTCAACAAGATAATAATAGATAATTCCTATCATTTATTCCCATCGAAGGGATTAGCTAAAAGCACGATAAGGTAGTCTACTGAAAAAATAAAAACAAAACATGAACATGTGGCGGGGCTTTCAACTCCATCTGCATTTTCATAATTATCAAGGAAACTCCTTAAAAGAAATCATGTCCTAAACATAGTATATATATAAGCGAGAAAAAACCAATTATAAGTTGCATGGTGCAGTAAATGCTTGTTCTCCCTACTCCTGCCAAAAACTGAAGGAGCAGATTGAAACAAAATGCTCCAACCTCCAAGGACAAAACCTTAATCACACCCCACTCCCTCCAAAATGTCACGCATGTGTAGATAAGTATGTGACTGTTTTTTAAACAGTAACACGACACACACAATACAAGACAGTGCTTTGCTAGGTCCATGGCCTATCAAAGAGCAACATATCAGTAGTCCAAAATTGATTGACCACAAAATTATACAAAAGGAGAACAAAGAGCAAAAGAGCAGGGACTAAAATCAGTAGAACAAAAGGAGATACAAACCACCATAACGCACACGCACATCACATCCTAGAACCAGATATGCTAAAAATGCCTCTTACTAGGGGCATAATTAATTGACCAAAAAATTATACAATTGTTCAATATGCCTACCTAAAAGATGATGATTCTGAGAGTAGGTTAGTCTGGTTACACTTTGAAAAGCTGAATCAATATCATCTAGCGTGAACAGATTAAACTCTGATACTTGCTGCAAAAAAAGGAAGTATCTCAACTTAATCTGATTATGATCACACAAAGATATGCAAAAATAACACATTATTGTAAACATGGCCTTCTCATTTTTACCAGACTATATATGTACAAGCATTATATATTCATCTTAAGATGTTGATCACAAAAATGCATTGTTTAAATTGTTCATAGAAATGTTAACATACAACCAGTCCCAGTATCCAATTAGGGTTCCACCATCAGCTAATCTTACAAATACTTATGCAGCATGAGAAGACTACACCAATCATCTAGTCCCCAGTCCCCCAAAAACATTTTTTTTATGCATTTAATATTCAAGTCTAACATTCTTCATGCTTCTTCAAGATTCATGCGGTGAAACATCCATGTTTTAAGAACTCGAGTATATATTTCTTTTGCCTCCAGATTTAATTATAGAATGTTAAACTCAAATACTCTGGTAAAGTGGCAGGATCCTTGCATGCACAGAAGTTTGGGGCACCAGAACTAAAAAATTAGTATACTGATCACTCAACTTAAGTCACCCTAGCCTATCACATATGTCCAGAGAAACCAAGATGAAGATCATGGTAAAGCCCAATAAACCAGAAAGAAACTTCACCTTTCTTGAGAGGTACTGATCGTACATTGTGAGAAGGCCTAATCTGTAAACAGGCTCTGTAGTATAAACTGGGGCAGAGAGTCCAAGTTGTTTCATGGCATATGGGAGAGCACCAAGGTGAAGTGTGTCCGAATGTGAAATCAAGACTGCATCTATGGTTGATGCCACCCTACATGCCAAGCAACCTTATAAGGAATTCAATGTAAAAAAAAGTACAAAAATCTTTCAACTTCCAACATAAATTCCATTTTCCTGACAACTAATAAGCAGAACCCCATCAAAGATTCACAAAATTAAGCCACCTAAGAAACTCTGAAGCTGACAGGACTCAACACTATATCCCAATGAAAACCAAAAAAAAAAAACCCCACATAAAAGAAGTTCCTAGTTTTCTCTTGCTTAGCGAGAACGGTGCTTAAAACGCAGTAGAAAATGGAAAAGAAAACAACAACATAAGGAATTCAATGTAAAAAAGTACAAAAATCTTTCAACTTTCAACATAAATCCCATTTTCCTCACAACTAATAAGCAGAACCCCATCAAATATTCACAAAATTAAGCCACCCAAGACACTCTGAAGCTGAACACTATAACCCAATGAAAACAAAAGCACAAAAAATAAAAAACCCACATAAAGAAGTTCGTAGTTTTCTCTTGCAGTAGAATATGGAAAAAGAAAAAACAACATAAAAGAGAAATTTCTTCAGCGAAATCAATTGGAATCAACGAAAATGGAAGGAATGGATTAGAGAGAGAGACCTGGAGAGAGGTTGAAGGAGGGAAGGATCGAAGTGGTCGTTCCAGCCACAGTCGAGGAGGAAGTTGAAGCCATCAATGGAGAGCAAATACGAGAGAGGGTTCTCATTGTACACTCCACATAGAGGCGTAAATTGCACCGACGTTCCCATATTTCTCTTCTCAGGCTTTTTGGTTCTGAAGCCTCAGCATATGATGATACTGCGTGCTTTCTCTCAGCTCCTCATAGCGTCTCTGCAAGCGAATAGTGGAAAGGGTTTAACGGGAAAGAAACAAATGGAGGCAGCAAGGGCGAGCGAAGTACTCATGCTATTTTTACTTTTCAAAATTTGGACTTCGAGAAACTGACTTATTATAAATTTTTAATCACTTAATAATAACAAAATTATATATATAATTCCAATTAATTTTATTTTTTTAAAAGAAATATTTATATTTAATGATAAATTATTTTTTATAAATTAATTATTATAAGCTATATTAATAAAGTTTATAACTACATAATTTTAGGCCAAAGTCTCAAAATGGTCCTTTATGTGTGGGATAGGTTTCAAATTGGTCTCTTCTCTTTAATTTATTTCAGATTGGTCCTAAATATTTTCATGATGTTTCAAACTGGTCCCAAAAATACTTAATGTGGTCATATCTCTCCTATTTCAAGCTCAAATATAATGAATTCATAGTTACAAATTTTTTTACAAGTACTTTGAGACCATCAATAAATGGGATCAAATCGAGTCCCACATTAGATAACTCGTTTCACAATCAAATATGTAAAATTGGTCATAGCTTTCTTGTTTGAAGTCCAAATGCAGCAAATATGAAGTTATGTGCTAACTCTTCAAGAGTTATTTCTCTAACATTTAAGATCGTTAGCAAATGTCGTCAAATCGCTCCTTGAGAGTATTTTTGGACCAATATGAAACATCATGAAAATATATAGGACAAATCTAAAATAAATGAAAGATAAGGGAACAATTTGAAACCTACCCCGTACATAAGGGACCAATTTGAGACTTTGGCTTAATATTTTGGGTAAATTACACTTTGGTACCCTATGGTTTAAAAATTGACACTTTGGTACCCTGTGGTATTCTTCATTAACACTTTGGTTCCCTTTGGTGCTATTTTGTAATTTTAACTATAGCAAATTTTGCAAAATTACATATTAACCCAAATTTTTTTAAAAGTTTTCATTTTAGTCCCTAAATAATATGTATTCACGGACCTATTTGTAATTTTTTGCAAAATTTTTTGCAATATAAATAATATGTATTCACGGACCTAATCTCTTGAGAATATTCAGCAGATTTAGCATTATTCAGCCTCATATTTTTAGATAGTGATAACGCTTACGATGACCATAAGTGAGACGACGACAGAGAAGCCATAACAATATCTTGCCTTGACTTTTTATTCTTAAATAATAACTTATCAAATGCAAAAATTCTCAAAAATAATTAATGAAAATACTTTGGAAAAATGTTCTTTGTTTTTCCATCATTGATATTTATCAAGAAAATACGATTTTAAAACATAATGTCATAATTCTTAAAATTAAAAAATAGTCTAAAAAAATCATTGTTCAAAATATAACTATAATTGTCAAAATAAAACTTAATTAGTTAGGTTTGACAAAAAGAATAAAATTAGATGAGAGATAGAAATAGTTTGTTGAACAAAATTTAATTGGCTAAGTTTAATGAGGGTAAATTAGTTATTTTAGGTGGACCAAAATAATCTCATCCCATGGGATTAAACTAATCATACCCCCTATGGTGTGATTAAAAAATAGTTATTTTAAGAAATTATGTTACTCCTGGGAATACAATATTCTCGGGACTAATTTTTTAATCTGCATACCAAACGCACGATTAGTCCATGCCGGAGCTCCTAATCCTGAGACTATTTTTTCAATCTGTGTACCAAACGCCTACTAAGATGTATTAGAATTTTTTTTGGCCTGAAGAAGTATTAGAAATTGATGACTAAGATTGCCCTACAATAGCATTTTTCATTAAACTTGACGAAACAAAACCACAGGTACTCTAATTGCTTAACGATGCATACCTCAGGTACCCTAAGTACAATTGTTTCAACCAAACAACACCAATGTTAGATTCAGACAAATCACAAGTACCTAATACGTAATTTACCCTTTAAATATAATATATTTTTATATATAAAACTAAATATTTAGTATTACGGTTAGGGCACTATCATACCCATATCCAAACCTGTTAAAATCGAACACAGACCCATATCCAAACTCACAAAGTAAAATCTACGAATTCTCATTCGGTATGGGTATTTGATCATCACTCAATTTTGAGATGAGAGGTATCACGAATTGGTTTCATAACAAATTATTAATATTTACATTTAAAATTTTGTTCTAAAAAAAGTTATAAAAATGGAAAATTATGGCCACTGTCAAGTTAAACAATTAGAGAATTAAAAATATCTAATTATTTTGAATGACGACTTAGAAAAATGGTGTTCTTTTACGAAATGATAATTCTTTTTTTTAAAAGATTCAGGTGATATGCTTCACACAACAAATAAAATTAAAAAAACAATGTACATTCTATTACATTTGAATATATAAAATTTATGTATAGATGATAACATAAATTCTTAGTCCACAATTTTTTGGGTTGGGCTGCGGGTTTCAAAATTTTGAGCCCACTCAACTCAACCCAACCCGCAAGCCCGCCCTTTATTTATTTTTATTTTTTAATTTCAATATATACATAAATAAATAATAGTTAGTATAAATGATATATATGACTCGAGTTACCCTTCCCCATAGTCTTAACTTTGTGTTAGTGATTTTATCTTCAGTTAATCAAGTTTCGCTTGCACATTCCAATTTCAACTTCTTTAGATGAGTATATACGACTTTCAATTGGTTAAAAGCATCAAAGTCAAATATATAAATTGGTTAATTGACTTTGATGTTTTTATAACATTATATTATTCACAACTTATGAATATAGAAACTAGAGAAATATAAAAGTCCCCTGGATCAATAAAAATGGGACACAAAGAGGGTAGAAATCATGAAGATTATGTTAAAAAAAAATATTGGTAGTTAATTGTGTTCATAAGGCAAAGAAATTAAAGTATAAAATAAATAAATACATGTTGAATATATAGTTTTCCAAATAAAAATCAATATTGGATTTAGTTAGCTATACAATGATATTAAAATAGCAAAATCTTGATGCTTTCATAATTGTTATATACAAGTAAGAAAAAATGGCTGATAATAACAAAAAAAATCACAATTGTTTTAAATAAAATTAAGTGTTGACACTTTATCTATAGAAAAAAACTTTGACACGCAACAAGAAGGGACATCTTTAAAGTTTCCATGCTCACTTATTTGATCAACAAATTATTAAGTTTTATATATTTGAAGGTAAATATAATATATACATAGTTGTATAACAAATTGTTTTACTAAATATATGGAATATTAGTACATTTAATTAGTATTTGAATTTCAAAATTAGTCATTACCAAAAAGAAGTTCAAAATGAGATTCTTTTTCAAATTTTGTATACTTTTTGTTCCATAATTTATGGGATTAGTTTATGACTTCTTCAATGTTTTGAATGGATATCAATGATCTTTTTCAATGTGGATATGTGCTTATTTTATTTGCGTATTCTAAAATATTTATCTAATAATTTCTCCGTGAATTAAGGAGTTGTAGGTGTGTGATGTGTGGAATAATAAAATAAGCACATATGAGTTTGTGTTTAATTTCAGTAATTTTAGATTCGGGTATGTGGGTTTGAATATGGTAATATTTTATTATAATAATAAATATTTATTTTTATAGATAATAATAATTTAAAACTTTATATGTTGAGAAAATATTAAATTATAAAATAAAAATTAAATATTTTATATATTTTGAAATATTTTACTAATACGTTTTTATTTATGATATATTTTTAGTATAACAAATTAATGAGAATACGTTTTATATTAATAAAAATTATTTATATTAAAATTTTCAAGAGTCCGCATCGTTAGGAGTGTTCGTGGAATAGGTTGGGTTGAGTTTAGTACAGGTTGATTTGGGCTGTAATTTTTTTAGGGCGGGTTGGTTTGGATTGTGTTTTTGGAAAAAAAATATTTCAGCTCAAACCAATTTCAAACCAAACCAAACAGCAGTAGATTGGGTTGTTGCGAGCTGACCCTTTCTAATTTGCAAAAAAAAAAATTAAAGAAAAAATATATTTGACTCTACAATTTTTTTATCTTTCAATTCTTTTATATTGAATTTTGATAAAAAAAAAATTCTTATTATTATGATTCATGAATCAATAATAAAATTGAAAGTCGTATATACTCATCTAAAGAAGTTGAAATTAGAGTGTGCAAACGAAACTTGATTAACTGAAGATGAAATCACTAACACAAAGTTAAGACTATGTGGAAGGGTAACTCGAATCATATATATCATTTATACTAACTATTATTTATTTATGTATATATTGAAATTAAAAAATAAAAATAAATAAAGGGCGGGCTTGCGGGTTGGGTTGAGTTGAGTGGGCTCAAAATTTTGAAACCCGCAGCCAACCCAAAAAATTGTGGACTAAGAATTTATGTTATCATTTATACATAAATCTTATATATTCAAATGTACATTTGTTTTTCTGATAGAATGTACATTGTTTTTTAATTTTATTTGTTGTGTGAAGCATATCACCTGAATCTTTTTTAAAAAAAGAATTATCATTTCGTAAAAGAACACCATTTTTCTAAGTCGTCATTCAAAATAATTAGATATTTTTAATTCTCTAATTGTTTAACTTGACAGTGGCTATAATATTCCATTTTTTATAACTTTTTTTAGAACAAAATTTTAAATGTAAATATTAATAATTTGCTATGAAACCAATTCGTGATACCTCTCATCTCAAAATTGAGTGATGATCAAATACCCATACCCAATGAGAATTCATAGATTTTACTTTGTGATTTTGGATATGGGTCTGGGTTCGATTTTAACAGGTTTGGATATGGGTATGATAGTGCCCTAACCGTAATATTAAATATTTAGTTATATATATATATAAATATATTATATTTAAAGGGTAAATTACGTATTAGGTACTTGTGATTTGTCTGAATCTCACATTAGTGTTGTTTGGTTGAAACAATTGTACTTAGGGTACCTGAGGTATGCATCGTTAAGCAATTAGAGTACCTGTGGTTTTGTTTCGTCAAGTTTAATGAAAAATGCTATTGTAGGGCAATCTTAGTCATCAATTTCTAATACTTCTTCAGGCCAAAAAAAATTCTAATACATCTTAGTAGGCGTTTGGTACACAGATTGAAAAAATAGTCTCAGGATTAGGAGCTCCGGCATGGACTAATCGTGCGTTTGGTATGCAGATTAAAAAATTAGTCCCGAGAATATTGTATTCCCAGGAGTAACATAATTTCTTAAAATAACTATTTTTTAATCACACCATAGGGGGTATGATTAGTTTAATCCCATGGGATGAGATTATTTTGGTCCACCTAAAATAACTAATTTACCCTCATTAAACTTAGCCAATTAAATTTTGTTCAACAAACTATTTCTATCTCTCATCTAATTTTATTCTTTTTGTCAAACCTAACTAATTAAGTTTTATTTTGACAATTATAGTTATATTTTGAACAATGATTTTTTTAGACTATTTTTAATTTTAAGAATTATGACATTATGATTTAAAATCATATTTTCTTGACGAATTATCAATGATGGAAAAACAAAGAACATTTTTCCAAAGTATTTTCATTAATTATTTTGGAGAATGTTTGCATTTGATAAGTTATTATTTAAGAATAAAAAGTCAAGGCAAGATATTGTTATGGCTTCTCTGTCGTCGTCTCACTTATGATCATCGTAAGTGTTATCACTATCTAAAAATATGAGGCTGAATAATGCTAAATCTGTTGAATATGCTTAAGAGATTAGTGAATTTTCTAAATGGACTCTTGCGATTGGAGATGGCAGCATTGGAGAGATTTGGTATGGAAAACCTATCAGCAAGATGCACTTAAATAAGACCAAAAAAAAAAAAGAAGATATGATAGATTAACTATAGACTTACAAGTCACCAAAAAAAAAACTATAGACTTACATGTCACTAAGAGGATGTGGAATGGGAGAGGATTCGCTCAATTACCTCTCCAATAATGTAAACTGAACCAGTCTAGATAAAAGAGAAGTGAAAAAAAACAACAAAAATGCAATCAGTATACACATGTTTTAATGCTGAAAGTGCATAAAGCTTAAAATGCAAGAACATGCAGACTGGATAAAAGAGAATAAAATAATGTGTATTAAAGCATAAGACTTCAAAATAGCAGGAATAAGACCCTCATCTAACATCTAACATCCTAATAAAGCAAGCAAGTAAGCTTTAGCGATTTACAAAAGTTGCTACTGTAGCAAGATGAATTGAGAAGGTAGAGGATAATGTAGAGAAAAGTATGAGATGGTGATGGTTTAATTTCTCGTGTAAGGAGTATATATAGAAAAAATATTTTGGAAATAAGGATAATTTTTTATTGAACCAACAAATCATACGTATATAATTTAACAAATACATATGATTCTAACCTAAAAAATTTCACAATTGGGTTATAGTGAACCAATTAAATGTATCCAAAATATAAATTTAAAGACTAATAGGGCGGGACTTTCCTAAATTTCAAATATATATATATATATATAAACTTATTTATTTAATTAATTAGTTTGATAGTATCAATTCGGTTAAAACGACCAATAAAATGCATCCACCGTATAAATTCAAGATCTGATAAGGTGAGATTCTGTGTAATTTATTTGATTAAATATTTTTTATATTATATTTGCTGACATATATAGCTTTATTCGGTTAGGAGTATAGATAAGTATGGAATTTCCATTTTTTAAACTGCATAAATTAAGAAAATTAATTTCTTTTTGATTTTTAAAATTTTTTTTGCTGATGTGGCAGCTCATGAAGCTCCTAAGACTCAGTTTTATATATATACTAGTGTGTTCCACCCAAGCGCAACGCGCGGGAATAAAATTATTTCATAGATTTATAATATTACTTTCAAACAATATTAAATATGAATTATATGTTTTTAATAAAATTTTAAATATATGTATTAAATATATACTAAAATGTTACGTGCTATAATAAATTTCGTGATATAAAATACATATTGAAATTGTTTAGTGTACAGACAGTATTAGAATTGCTTCATATTTTAAATATATAAAATTAGAATTTAGTTATTTAAATTTTAACTATATTTAAAAATATTTCAAATATAATTTTATTAAATACATACTCAAATAAAATTGTAATAACTTGTTATGTAAAATAACAGCTGAAGTTATTTTTAATTTATTTTTCATAAATTTTCAGTTAATCACAGTATATAAAAAAATTATTGATAAAACCATGATTGATTCAAATTAATAAACATAATATGAAAAAGTAAATGTAAACTTATACCCACACTATGAGGAGATAGATGCGAATTTATATGATTAACTTATATAACAGGTACAGCCAATAACAATAAATAATGAAAATTTCGTTATGAATTAAATAAATTTGTGTAAGATTATAGAAATAAATTATCGAATGTCTATTAAAATATATAATAAACATTATGATATGAATTTCTTCAATCATTTATAAAATCATACAATAAAGTAAAAAAGAAACACACAATAAAAAAATAATATATTTATCTACACTATTAGGTCAAAATAGAAAAATAATCATATCCAAAAAATAGAACCGAAATAGTTACAATTAAATGATCAAAACATGTTAAATAAAAAGAAACATTCATTAAGAATATTGACCCAATAATGACTTGAAATGTTCTTGTACAACATCCTGAACATTGAGGTATCATCTCCATTACAAAATACAATGTCACAAATCATGTTGCAAGAAGTTTATGAGACAATGTACATACAAGTAGGCCATCTGAATATCCTATACAAAAAAACGATTTTGAGCCTTGATGGACAGTTCAAAATTTCATGGGGGCAAGAATTTTAAAATATAAAGAATATTTGTATTTCTAAACCCTCAAACCCTAAACCCTAAACCCTAAATCTTAACTGTAAACTCTAAACCGTAACATTAAACCCTAACCCTAAAACTCTAAATCCTAAATCGCCAATTAATTATAGGCTTTAAATTTAATTTGATTTTTTTAATTACTAAAATTTTACATTCAAAAAATTAATGAGTTTTATTTATTAAATTAATTATTTTTTGTTGATATATATATATACATTTGAAGTAAACTTAAAATAAATTATAAAAGGGTAATATAGTCTTTAGAAAAAAAAACAATCAGATCATTTAATGCAAATTATTTGATTTTCTACTTCTATAGTTTTCAAAGCATGTTAAATGCTCCCTAACATGTGCTCTAAGGACACATTTTAGATAATCCCTTAATATCTATATAGATATATGCTTCATAGTATGTAAGGATGATCAAAATACGCATACCGGATGGGGATCCGCAAATTTTACCCGTTAGGCGTGGGTAAAAAGTGAATGGGTCTGGGTATGAGGATATATCCTTCTTCACTTGGCATTTTAGTCCAAACCATATCTGGGAATTGAAGTACCAGAAACATATCATCAACATTTCAACTATCCTAGATGATATGGAACTGTACAGAATGTCCTTACCAATAAAAGACTGCCAGAACTAAGTGTCTTTTATGGCTAAAGCTTGTGGGCATACATTTACAAATATTTTTTTAAAAAAATACAAAGAATTTAAACTTGAGTGAAGTTTTTTTTAATAGTCAAGTGTGGAAAATCGATATTGATTATATAGATCCAAACCTTGATGCCAACATCTGCTAAACTACATTTTGTACCTTTAACACTTATCATCTCTGAGAAAAAAAAAACAGCAGTTTCATCACCATCACCCATATTTCCTTCATTTCTCTAATGTCTGGTAGTGTATCCAGATCAATTCGAACTTCTGTCACATCCTTGTGGATATGATTATCGTAAGCATTGATTCATCTTGCATTGTTCAACTACATCTGAAGTTGAAGTTGCATTTACAGAAGATCAAAATAAATTGCCCAAGTCTTGATAAGGGATTTTGCATCAAAATATAGGATTATTTAGAACTCTAAAGTATATCAACACTGCACAAGACCAACTTAGCAATTTATTAGGATCAAAAAAGAAATGAAAAAAATGCCATCCAGCATCATCATCGTCACAACATCAACATAGTGCTTATAAAAATTATTGAAATAATGAGAAAACTTAGATAAGTTTAACTTACCAGAATTCTTAGAATAAACATCTCTACAAAATCAACAAAGAAATAGAGTGGCATTATAAAGTGAATCAATAAATTAAAATCCGCGCTAGAAAAAATAATGAGAAGAGAAGTAATAAAAATATTCTTAGGGAGAGTTTAGGGGAAAAATAAGAAGTGGTGAAGGAGGTTNAATCAATAAATTAAAATCCGCGCTAGAAAAAAATAATGAGAAGAGAAGTAATAAA
Source organism: Chamaecrista fasciculata (assembly GCA_003254925.1). Lineage (NCBI taxonomy): Eukaryota > Viridiplantae > Streptophyta > Magnoliopsida > Fabales > Fabaceae > Chamaecrista > Chamaecrista fasciculata. The sequence continues at coordinate 38,225 of QANZ01035552.1, forward strand.
ATATTCTTAGGGAGAATTTAGGGAAAAAATAAGAAAAGGTGAAAGAGGTTGATAAGAAACAAAATTCAAAAAAACGTAAAGAATTGAAATGATGGTTGCAACATAGGAAGGAGTATATATAGGGAAAAAAATTAATGAGATCTGGATGGTTATGTGACACATATATGAGTCAGCAAATCTCATCAAATAATCATTCAGCCAATAAGATCAGTGGGATTTTCGATTATATAAAATAATACAATTACATTTCAAATAAAAATAAATTGAATTAATATTATGTAGCCAATCAGAATTGCGATACTTAAAGATATCAAGAGAGATATCATCAATTAACTAAAAACATAATTTAAAAATTCAAAAATCTCAAGGATAAATACGAAATATGCTTACATTTCATCACCAAAATGCCCTTAAAAAAAATTATAATTGCATTTTGATTTAAAATCAGAAAAAAAATATAAAATCACATGAAGCATGGAAAAAATGAGGTGGCAGCACGATAGAATTAATGGAAAATAATCCATCCAAAAAGTAAGGGATATTGATGATTTTTTTTAATCTTTAAAGGTCAAACCGCTTTTTAAATTTGAATTAAAAGATCTTAATAATATAACTGATCAAAGTGATTTTAGTGCCTCAAATTGCATAATTAATAATAATATTATTTTTTTCTGGTGAAGAATAATAATATTATTTAACCATAATGATACTATTCCTAAAAAGTAATTTAATTCTCCATCAATTATCAAATGATTACTCATTAAGAGGAATGAGGTGATTGACTCGACAAATTAGAAAAACAAATAAAAAAAGAATTCAGTAATATAGGGACTTATTAGTATATATAATAATGATTTATTACTATTGAATGACATGATGAATACAGGAATTTATATAGTCACATAAGCTAAAATCAAAATATATAGAATGTTACTAACACTAACAAACTTGAAGAACAGCTAAAATCAAAATATCCCTTTGAAATTGTCCTTGTGATATGATATCTACAATATAATGCTCACAAAATTAATATAAAACATAATGATAATTCAAACGCAAAAATTCAGAGAGATAAGCACTCAAATTCAAAAGAATAAAATTGGTGGGGACAGTAATTTTTAGTGAAGTTAATGAATGAGCCCATCAAATGATACGCACAACTATTAAGGATAAAAGATTATGAGCAAAAATTAGGTTACCACCATTAAAAATGATTATAATCTATTAAGTACTCTGCAATTTTCTTTCAAAAAAAAGGTACTCTACAATTTGAAAGATATTCATGGCCATATATTCTAGGGCAACATAGCCATAGGTGCCCATCACCCTTGTAGAGACATGCTCTTATTGCCCATTGGTCCCTCCTTTAATTTGCTAACCGAAAGTCAGAGAGTTTTGCGTTGTAGTTCTAGTGTTAACAAAAAATGAATGTTAGTCAAAATGATTTAAATTTAATTAACAATCTCTAAAGTAGTAAGATGATCATGATTTGATTTACATACCATGTCAAGCAAGATATTAAAAGTATCTCAATTTATCACTTTTACTTCATCACTATGAATAAATGCAAGGGCAACATTCATGCTCCAAGGAAATGGTTCAACATGGGATCATGCTATTCAGAAAGCAAATCGTTAGTCATGGTTTATATATTCATTAGAAAAGAAGAAAACATATATCTTTTGATTAAAGAAGAAAACATATCTCAAACCAATCTAGGATTCATAGAAGCAACATAATATATATATATATATAATATGTTAGAATTTAGTGTTAGATCTAATGCATTACCTCCACTGTACCTAACATTATATTTAGAAGCCATTTCTTCGTACCTGAGATGATCATATGCATACGATAGGTCCATAATTCATCTCAATTAATTTATAACAATATAAATGAGAACGTGAAATTGCAAACTGTAGCTAGGGTAGGCATTGAATGCAATTTCTTCTTCATATTCATCATCATCTATTGTGTAGACGTAGTCATCCTGGATGAAGTAACCAAAATATATAAAATGAAGATGACTTAACAAAAATACTCGATGAAGTTGTAATCAAGAAATATGGCCAAACAAAAAAGGAATTGAGAAAGAATAAGCAACCGATCAATCACACTGGACAAAAAAGGAAATGCAATCGCTAGAGGGATGCAACACCTAAATCCCATTATCTTGCTATAGGGATGGTAATGCATTATTTGGATGGCAGCACAAACTTTTCGATGTTTTGGTATGAGAAAATAGCTAGGAAAGTGAGGGGATATATATAGGGACTCCTGTATCATGGAAAGATTTTAGAATAAAATCATAATAATATTATAGTTACCAAATATCTCGCAAAATTAGCAATCATTGGTATTTCGAAAAAAACCAAATATGATGAAAATGTGTTTAACCAATCAGATTTTTTCAGAACAAATATAAAAAAACACAATTTTCTTTTTCTATCGTGATATTCGATTATCTGTATATAATTAAATTGTATTTATCTTAAAAAAATACGAATTAATATTTTGTAGCTAATCAGAATTGAGATTCTTATAGATATCATAGAGAAATATTATCAACTAACTTAAAACATAATTTAAAAAATACAAAAATCAATGATGACTACGAAATATGCTTGCATTTCGTCACCAAAATGCCCCTGAAATGAATTAGGATTGCATTTTGATTTAAAAGCATAGAAAAAAAGAATATAAAATCACATGAAGCATGCAAAATATGAGGTGGCAGCACGGTAGAGCCATGACTTGCTTAATAGATAATATAGATATAGATGACCACTGTGTACTCACTACACAACCGTCACAACTTGATTTTTTAAAAAACAAAATCTCAAAATATAAAGCATGTATAGTATAATCTAAATAAATATTTGTTTAGTTTTACACCCCAGTAGTGTTATGTCCACGTCGAAAAGCGAAATATTTGTTGTGTATAATTTGTTGTGTATCACTAGTATGAATCTGATTATTTGAAGAGCTTGTTTTCATCACATTTTTGCCTAGACCCACTTCCCAACACGAAACAACTTCCTGAATAGTCCAACACATTTATGTCTTTTGTATTTTGTACTGAATTTATTGCTTCTCTAATCTAACCTAAGTTTGCATCCTTTTACCAAAAACACAATGGTCCAACATACTCAGTAGATTCATTACTACTCACGGACTCAGTATTCATCATTCAGTCTCACGGAGTCGTGTCAAGCACCAAAATCCCTACGTGCGAGTGATGGCGCAATGAGAACATTTCATTTTTGTTTTTTGTTTTTTTTGGTTTTTACTTTTAAGAGAAGATAATGAGGGATTAAGTTAAAAAAATGAGAGATTAACTTTTAATCTTCATTCTCTTCTCATCTTACAAATTCTGATATACATCAAGTTAGAATATTTTAAAAAGGCTTAAGTGCACTTTTGGTCCCATAACTATGATAAAGGTTTCATTTTGGTCCCATAACTTTTTTTGTTGCAATTTTGGTCCCATAACTATGACAAAGGTTTCATTTTGGTCCCATAACTTTTTTTGTTACAATTTTGGTCCCATAACTTCTCAAAAGGTTCCACTATTAGTCCCTTGGTGAATTCCATCCATATTTAGCCGTTAAGTATGACGTGGCATAGTGACTAGGATCATGATATGGCGAAATAAGATGAAGTGGACTGAAATAGGATCTATATGCAACATATTAAAACTTATCAATACCCAACCACCATATATACAAAGAGTGGTACTGACAGGGACCAATCTGGTGGGGAAGAAGAGACTTCAAGCAGAAGACACCGACGAATTCGATGGGATCCTCAGCCAGAGTCGAACGACAAAAGCGGCAGCGACGGCAAATCGGGAAGCGGAACGAGGAAGAGGAAGTACCACTCTTTGTATATATTGTGGTTGGGTATAGATAAGTTTTAATATGTTGCATATAGATCCTATTTCAGTCAATTTCATCTTATTTTGCCACATCATGATTCTAGTCACTATGCCACGTTGATGGAGAATCAATAATAATGGAGACCTTGGAAAAATCATATTCTAGAAAGAAGAAATGAATTATTGCTACCTAGGGAATATTAGAGTTTGACTGGAAAATGAACCATGCTTTTATTATCTTGGAAATAAGAAGTAATAGCATCTAGGAAATATCTTTATTATCTTGGAAGTTGTTATATTTTTATTAGTTTTAAATTATCTTTGACTTGGGCTCTCTATATAAAGCCCCTTCTATCTTTTTGTAAAAGAAGTTGATGCAATTTAAGAATATTATTTAGATTATTGTCTCTCCCTCATTTCTTCTATTCTCCCTCTATTTCTCCCTTCTCCCTCAATTTCTCTACTTCTCCCTATTTCTGTTTCTTCCCTCTCTGGTTTCTCATTCTCTCCCTTATTCTCTCTTTGTTTTACATCAATTTGGTATCAATGATGGAGAATCAATAATAATGGAGACCTTGGAAAAATCATATTCTAGAAAGAAGAAATGAATTATTGCTACCTAGGGAATATTAGAGTTTGACTGGAAAATGAACCATGCTTTTATTATCTTGGAAATAAGAAGTAATAGCATCTAGGAAATATCTTTACTTTATTATCTTGGAAGTTGTTATATTTTTATTAGTTTTAAATTATCTTTGACTTGGGCTCTCTATATAAAGCCCCTTCTATCTTTTTGTAAAAGAAGTTGATGCAATTTAAGAATATTATTTAGATTATTGTCTCTCCCTCATTTCTTCTATTCTCCCTCTATTTCTCCCTTCTCCCTCAATTTCTCTACTTCCCCCTATTTCTGTTTCTTCCCTCTCTGGTTTCTCATTCTCTCCCTTATTCTCTCTTTGTTTTACATCACACGTCATACTTAACGGCTAAATATGGATGGAATTCACCAAGGGACTAACGGTGGAACTTTTTAAGAAGTTATGAGACCAAAATTGCAACAAAAAAAATTATGGGACCAAAATGAAACCTTTGTCATAGTTATGGGACCAAAATTGCAAAAAAAAAAGTTATGGGACCAAAATTGCAACAAAAAAAGTTATGGGACCAAAATGAAACCTTTATCATAGTTATGGGACCAAAAGTGCACTTAAGCCTTTTAAAAAAATATAGAAGCTTAACTTCTCCTTTCTCTCCCTTTCCTTCCCCTCCAATCTCTCATCATACTTTTCTCTCCTAATTGCTATAATACCTTAATGGTATCCTCAAACAAATTAATTTTTAAAAAATAATCATTTTATAAGTGGAATTATAAGATGTTTGGTACTTCTAAACTCTCAAGTATGAGGTTAGATTCAATTGTATTTGTATCATCAAGTTTTCTAAGTCAATTATATTTCAATTTTTTTGTGTCAATTGTACCCTAATTTTTTTTTTGTGTTAATTGTACCATTAACGTGAGGGTAAAATTGACTTAAATGTGAAATATTAAGGATACATTTAACCAAAAAAAACTTTGGGAGTATAATTGTAACTGGTCTCATACTTTGAGAGTACCAAGAGTACTTTTACTTTTACGAGATATTATTATGTTAGAAAACTTATTATGTAGTCTTTGAAATTATACCAAGTTAATTAACAAATCAATATTTAAATAATTAAACATACAACTTAGTTTCTAAAATGTTTCCATTATTAATGGTTTGACCATTGAATTCGAATTTATTTTATAATTTTCTGTTCCTAGTTTTGTATTGAATTTAACGGTTAAATGCGTTGACCCAATAAGTTCAACCTATTTTGATGCCTTTAATTTAACTTGATGACTAAATCATTATCAATTATAATATTTATTGAGTCGTATATTTTAATTATTTAAATATTGATTGATGATCTTAATATAAAAAAACTTATTTAATTCTTACAAAATAAATTATAAAAAATGTTTTTTTATCGGAAGATTACATGTAATTTATAAGAAAATTAAAGATATTGTTTGATATGCTAAAATATAATATTTTTCTTTAATATTTAGTATTTGAAAAAAAAAATGATGTTACATAGTATTTAGACGGCTCCCAAATAAGAATCGAGAATGTCATAATCAAATGTAAAAAACCAATTCTCAAATTATATTGCATCAAAATATAACATCTAATTTATATATGAAAGAAATCAATAAATCATATATAGATTTTTCGGGAAGCTAAAAAAGTAGAAAAGAAAGAGACGCAACGTATAACCAAACCTTATCAACAACTTACAATATTTCACACTGTATGCTTCTCTAACTTTCCATCAAAATTGAGAACCACACAAATTACGTGAAACTATATCACCCAAAAAGAGACATAATACACTTCCATTTCCATCATCATCATCCTTCAATATTTTCTTACAACGCAAAACATGCCAGACCAACATGAGGACTCCCTAGACTCTCTCTTAGAATATGCATGTGAATATGCATGTGACTATGTGTGCTTCACTTTCCATCAAAATTTAGAACCACACAAAATACGTGAAACTATACATACACTTCCATCATCATATCATCCTTCAATTTTGTAACCAAAACAAAAAATCATCATCCTTCAATTTTTTTATATTTCTTCCTTTCTATCTTTCTCCTCATCATAACGCAAAACATGCCAAACCAACATGAGGACTCCCTAGACTCTCTCCTAGCCTCAGCTCGCCCTTTCCTTCGCGACGATCTCGCCGCCGTCGATTCCAACCTCCCTTCTCTCATCTCCGTCCTCCGCTCGGTCGGCGCCGGCGAGTGTTGGCACAAACACGGCACTTTCCTTCAACACCTCATCGATATCTTCCGCATCCTCCACCTTTGGCACTCCCCTCCCTCCGTCTCTCTTTGTGGCCTCTTCCACTCCGCCTACTCCAACTCCTACGTCAACCTCGCCATTTTCGACCCCTCCACCGGCCGCGACGTCGTTCGCAGCCATGTTGGCTCCGTAGCCGAGCGCCTTATCCATCTCTTTTGTGTCGTACCACGTCAGCCTCTCATCCATGACAACCTCATATTTCACTACTCTAACCACCTCGACCTCCTCGACCACCTCAGTCAGTCAGAGGCCTCGCTCTGTAATGCCAGAGAGCGAGGCCTGTTTGACTCTGGAGAAGAATGGAGGAAGAAAATACAAAGCCTTTTGCCTTGGAACGGTGTCCAGGTCCCGCATATACGGACTGGACAACCCGTCCACGTGTCAAGAAGGGTGGTCGCGGTTTTTCTCATGATGACCATGGCGGATTTCAGCGATCAGTTGTTCGGGTTTCAGGACGAGTTATTCGACAACGATGACGGAAAGTTGGAGTTCAAAGGAAACAAAACCGAAGCGGTTTGGCCGGGAGATTGTAAGCCGGGATTGTGGTTGAATTCAATATCAAAGATGGGTGCAGTTTGTAGTTTGATCGTAAGAGAAGAAGAGCTTTTTCTATTGGAGAGAAAGAAAAACAAAAATAATGTTTGTTATGATGATAGGGAAGATGAAGATATAGAGCTTGTTGTGCCACCAGTGATGGAGAAGTGTACAAAGGTATTGGATGCAAGGGATCAAATAGTAGCAAGAGATATGTATTGGGAGGCAGTGTGTGATAATGGATTATTATTGGAGAAGAAGGAAGAGTTGTTAAAAAAGAGTATTGAGAAGAATCCATATGTGGGAGAGCCATATGTGGTGTTGAGTCAAATATATTTAAAGAAAGGGATGTATGAGGATGCTGAGAGGGAAGTAGAGAGAGGATTGAGGCTTTTGTTGGAATGGGGAAGTGCTTGGGATAAGAGAGCTTCATGGGAAGGATGGATTGCTTGGGGGAGAGTGTTGTTGATGAAGGCAAAGGAGAAATCATGGCCTCAAACTTCATGGGGTATTCTCAATCTTGGTCTTGTCAAGTAATTTAACTAATTTGTTTTTAGTGTACGTCTCTCATATAATGAATAAGGTCAAAGGGTTATTTTAGTCCTAAATATATGTATTAATGTTCATTTTGGTCTTTTATGTTTCAAAATGTTCAAATTGATCCTAAATGTTTGCAAAATATTTCATTTTGGTTCTAAACTATTGAATATAACTTGTTTCAAGTTCAAATCTGACGAGTTTAGAGCTACGTATTGTTCTCGAAGAGTACTTTTTCTATCCAGTTGGAGTCGTCAGCAAATGAGGTCAAATCAGCCCTAAAAGTAGACCGCTCGTTTCATAATTACGTTAAACAAGCAAAATCGATCACATATCTCTCTCGTTTCAAATTTGAATGCGACGAATTTAGAGCTACGAGTTCCTCTTAACAAGTTATTTAAACTTGAAATGAGAGACGAGAGAAATATGACAAAATTCAATAAATTGGGACCAAAAGGAAACATTTTACCAATATTTAGGACCAAAATGAATAATTTTGCTAACATTTAGGACTAATTTGAACATTTTGAAACATAATGGACCAAAATAAACATTAGAGAATACATTTAGGACCAAAATGACCTTTTGACCTAATGAATAATGTATAATAATATTAATTAATTAGAAGAGCTTCTGTATGTTTTTCATACAATAATATAAAAGCCTTTCGAAAAAATAAGGAACTCAAATAAATCCTTTTTCTAAAATAAAAACGTCATTCACATTTTCAAAAAAAAAATTTCAAATTCAAATGATTACTTTGACTAGTGGCAAAAGCATGGTACCATAAATGATCAAGCTAGGGGCAAACAAGATGGCCAATATGTTCATTTTTAAACTATGATTGTTGAACTACAATAAGAATGAACAAGTTTTTTTGCGCACATCATTTTCACTAGCATTCTCTCATTTTTCATCTATTCAAATTCCCTTCTTTTCTTACTTCTTAGGGATTAGAATTCCCAAGACTCTTGTCATATGCGATTATCTTCACTCATGGTTTATTTAAACGATGTAATACTTTGGACATGCATGACAATGAGTTTCTAAGTGTCTCACCTTTCTAAAAAAAACAAAAAAAAACTAGAAAAAAAGCTTCACAAAAAGCCTGTTGAAAGGACATGCGCCAATTACAAAGACAATCATACAAGCAAAGTTGCACCAATGATACAAGGCATTTTTGTCATCCCTAATATCATGAAGATTTTCTCTAGTTACCCATTTTGATCCAGAAGTGAGTTTTATTACATAAAAAAAAACCAAAAAAAAAAAGTTTTACCGGGAACGGGTAATCTTTCAACATTTTTATGCTAGAATTTCAAATGAGAAGAGAAAATCAATTTTGATTAAAATGTTATAATTTGTTACATAATGGTCCTTTTTAAATTCACTTCACACATATTTTCCACGTCATCATCCAACTTAATATGTCAGATCATCTCTAACGGCAGATAATGAATAGAAATCAGTTTGGGACCAACGGTGAGAGGTTTCCAAAAGTTTCGGCACCAAAATTGCAATAAAAAAAGTTAGGGGACCAAATTGAGACCTTTGCCAAAGTTATGAGACCAAAATTATAACAAAAAAGTTATGAGACCAAATTGAGACCTTTGCCAAAGTTATGGGACCAAAAGTTAGGGGTGTGCAAAATTCAGATCTAACTGGACCAACCCGACACTTTTGATCAGGTTTGGTCGGGTCAGATTTCTTAAATTAATGGGATACATCGGATCGCCATTTCAATAAAAAGTCGGTCTGATCGGGTTGAGCGGAGGGGTTAACCCGACTCAACCCGAACGCGACCAAAATCTTTAATTTTTTTTAATTTTTTTTATATTAAACTGTTTAAATAAATAAATTTTTTTCTATTATATAATAATAAAAATAAATAATAACATGTATTCTTTATTTATCCAAATATTTTTATTATTTATAAAGTTAAAATGTAATAATATTTAATTTAATTACAAATAATATCATGTTTTTTTGTGTAAAAATTATTTATGTAATAATATATTTAGTAAAAATTAATTAAAAAATCAATATGTGATCATTTATATATTATAAAATAATTAAGTAAAAATTGTACACTATATATTATGTAGAATAAGTATTTATATATTTTTATTAATTTAATTTTATAATTTTTTATAATTAATTAGTAACCCGATCTAACCCGCCCGAACCCGATATCATTGTATTATATGGGTTAGCGGTCAGGTTTGGGTTGTGAAAAATCGACCCACTCCTTAATACCCCACCTGACTAACCCGCCCAAACCCGACCGATGCTCACCCTGCCAAAAGTACACTTTAGTCGATCAATATTTGTGTCTTAAAATTACATGTTATTAGAACAATATCATGGTGTCGGAGAAGTGGTGGGACTAGAGGAATATAATTAAGGTTTGATGGAGATGAGAGTTTCAATTGAATTGAAGTTGGATTAGTTTTGATAATCTAGTGTACTATTAGCGGCCTCATCAGGATCACTAATATTGTAAGTAATAATTTTCATTTATATCGTAAATTTATAAATATATAAGATAAAATATATATCTAGTATTAAACTATTTAATTTAGTAAATAAATGAAAAAAAAAATAATAAGGTGTCTCATTAGTAATTTTATTTCCAATATAGACAATCAATATTTCTTCTTTTTTTTTTCCTCATGAAAAATGATAGCTGATTTTTTTTACTATTTAATCTATACAATAATATAATTTAAATGTAGATAAATAATATATTTAAAAAATATTTTTAAAAATAAAAAATTAAAATTAAAATGAAGAACGCTCAAAATATATATAAAACAAATTATAGGGTAAATTGTACTTTGGTACCCTAAGGTATGAACTGATTCTACTTTGGTATTCTGTTCTTTCAAAAGTAATATTTTTATATTCTATATTTCTATTCGTTGTTATCACTTTACTACCCAAAACTTTTTTCTGTTACCTTTTGACGAAAGAAGTACATGCAGGCCACATGCATGGTCAAAAACATAAAATCAACCCTCCTAAATTGAGATTTCACGATTTAGCCTAAAAAAATACGAAATCTTTGCCTTCAAGTACATACTAAATCATGTTTTTTAGAGGTTGAATCATGAAATCAGAGTTTAGGACGATGAGTTTTATGTTTTTGACTATGCACAAAACCTGCATGTGCCTTCTTTCTTCAAGAGATAACAGAAAAAAGTTATTGGTACCAAAATGCTAACGACTAATAGAACAGATTACCAAAATGTTATTTTTGAAATAATAGAGCACCAAAGTGGAACCGGCCCATACCTCAAATACCAAAGTGTAATTTAGTCTAAAATGTAATAACAAAAGTTATTAAAGAAATAAATAAATTTCCACTATTTTTATCTTAATATGAAAAAACAAAAAATATTTAAGAAGTCAAATAACTTCTCAAACTCTTTTTATTTTAGAATATAATAAAATTAACTTATCATTTTTAATAATTATAATTTATAATTTAAAAACAAAAATAAAAAATGCAAAGCCTACTGATTAATATATTTTATTCTCTTCTACAAATATTCACTATTATAATTTGTTATTGATTTATTTTAGTCAATTAGCATTTATAATGTATATACTTTTTATTGGCAAAAAAAAATGTATATACTTTTTATAGTGTATATAATATATTTTCTAAAAAAGATTTATCTATTCTTTTCCTCGCTACTTGTATTCTATCATTTGTGAACAAGTGTCTTCTCTCATCTTTACAACTTGTTATAATCACAATGATAGATCTCAAGATATAAAAAATGTATAAAACTTATGATATAATCACAATGATAGATCTCAAGATATAAAACTTATGGTATAATCACAATGATTAAATTATATCAGTGGTCTCATTGTAGTCCTTGATTTTGTGAAATGTTTGATTTAGTCACAAAGAATTCATGAAATGACTAATCTAAACAAATTATGAATTCTTTGTGACTAAATCAAACATTTCACAAAATCAAGGACTACAATAATAACACTGATATAATTTAATTGTTGGTGTCTAACTGTATATAGCTTTGCAGGGACACAATACATTCATAGGTCTAAGATTGAGAAAATAAAAGGTTGTGCGGTTGGAATGTTATTGGGATGCGAGAGCGTGGCAGTGAAACTACAGGGAAGTTATAAACCACATGGCACTGCTACGATGTCATACCTTAAGGCAGGTTCTCCCGTCATAATTGGCAACTTGTGGCACACGACTAATTATGACATGCTACAATTTGTAAGTATGGTTGAAGAATTGTTCGAAGTTCCTAAAAAAAAAAAATTGTTCGAAGAGAGTTTTGACTTAGATCACGGGCCCACAATTGGCTCATTTATGATTAAAGGAGAAAAAGTAACCACTCTTCCCTACTTGACAGGTTTCAGTGTGGTTTGTTATGGTGTTACAACCAAAATCCATTCTTGACAGCTTCATTTGTTCTCCCTTCTTAACTAAACTAGAACAGACCCCGTGATGTATTTTGTTAGTTTTGTTATTAGAAAAGATCAATTTGACTCCTGATGAGGATGCAAGCATTGTTTAATTTTCTTCTGTTTTTTTTTTCTTTTCTTGTTTTGTTCTTGTTGCCTTGTAGTTGGGACCCCAAAATTTATAGCTTATCAAATACTTTTTCTGTCACCAATTCATGCCTGCCAAGTATCGCAATCTTGTCTCTGCTCAGGCAATATGGTTCACTCATGTTTACATCCCCTAAAAATGTACCAAGTATTGCATTTTTCTTAAAATTCTGTAAAATTCTGTTAATAATTTTATTATTATTTAGGTTCAATTAAGTTTCACAACAGGGCATGTCTTAGCTACCTCTGAAAATCTAACCGTCTACGTTTTTTTTTTTGTTTTGGGTTGTCCTTACTTTACCTCATTATCGTGCATACTTCAGTATCAAGCTGCCTTCTCAATTTATTTATTTGTTCAAAATATTTAATTTTTATGAACTTGTCACTAGCTAATACTCAGTAATGACCAATCTGCTTTCAAAATCTCTCTCAAACTTGGAACTATATCATCAACCACTGTATGACCATCACCCCAAGGACAGGACCAGGGACTATCTGAGTCGAAAAACTCAGAAAAGGAACCCAAATCAGAAGTACCTAAAGGAGAAGACACATTAGCATATTAAAATTTTATAAGCCTAAAGACGTATAAGATGATATACGTATACAAGTGTCAAGTATGCTAGCTCTAAATACCTTGTGAAATTGAGTGCACGGGACGTAGCATCACAACTGGTTAATCCTTGGAACTAAACCGTGAAACCAGTATCCATGCAGAATGCTTAGGAACACCCAACAGATTTTCTAATAAATAAGCATACTCACCTCCAAGCATGCTTATATTGACTACAGTTGTAGGAGCAAGACAAAGACGAGCAGAAAAATTCTCCACATATTCTGCAAGATCTGAAATGGACTCAGGTAGGGGTAGGGCTCGCTTCTTCTGACTAATGTGAGAGCCTACTAAGGCTTGGTGGAAAAATGCAGCCAAATGCCTATCATCAACTTCGTTGATTCTTGTCAATTAAAACCATGGTATCGAGGCAGAGATTACATGCATTACAGCAAGTAATCGACATATCTATTGTAAGGAAAAGTGAAATTGTAATGCACCAGAATTAATCGACAATGTCACAAAATACATCAACTTGAAACCATTGCACAATACCAACCACCAGCACTGACTAACACTAAGAATTTTTCATAGTTTTACAAACTTCTTAGTTCCTATCAATACATCAAAAGAAACTAGAGTTTGTGAACATTCTAAATTAAACTAATTATAAATCATATCTCTTGTATTCCTTTAATACCTATGTCATGTGTAGCTTTGTGAGCAACTTCTACTGAATATAAAGAGAATAGTGATTTAAGCTAACAAAGATATTTAAATAATTATAAGGCTGGGTGTTCTACAAGTCCATTCATGCTCTGATATCTATGGAGGAATATATATGGCTTTTATGATAGAAAAGATAACTAATATATATATAGCAGGAAAGAGATGTTTGACCTTCTTAAAAAGTGCAGGAACCTCTTGAGAGATTACAACTGCTAGCCTCAGCCAAGATCCAAGATCTTCAAACTTGATGTCAGATGAACCATGGAAAATATTCCTGGGAGGCAAAGAAAACATTGTAGCAAGTGAATAAACTTGGTAATACAAAGTTATGTTTTATAAAGAATCAAGTAAAATGTACAACTTCATATATCTAACTCAAGGAAACCACCTTAATTTGAAGACAAGAAAGCAAACAATGATTGCTTAACACTTTCATTACACCAATATGCGTGCAAGACATTATTCTTGTCATTTCATTTCAAAGGTTTTGGTTCAAGAAAGGATTTTTTCTTTAGATCCTTTGGAACTGTACTGTTTTTGCAGAATTGTGGTGCTTGTGGTTAGCTTGAAGTATAATTCTAAAGCTTGAGATGAGAGATTTCTTTCATCTCTTACAGGATAGAGTTGTCTGATAGGGGATATCATCTAAGCTAATGTTCTGCTTTTGTACACACACGCAAAATACTAAAAAAAAAAGAAAAAGAAAAATTTCTCCCTGCCTCTCTTTTAGAGATATGCAATTCTATTGCAAGGGAATCAACATAATAAATTCATTAAGATTCAGTAAAATTAGAAATTCATCAAATATATTAAATTCTAGAGATTCTATCAAGAACATTGAATATTACATAAATAACATGAGTTATAGACATTATACCTTAAATGCTCATTATGATGATTCTTCAAATGAAACCAACATAGATCGTGAAGAATCTCCGCCCGTTCAATAGTAAAGGTGTCTCGCAGGATCTTTCTTGCAACAAAAAGGCGAAAGTAATCAACTGTCATAGAAGGAGATCTTTCAAATGAGTTCCTGCTTATTAGGATTGTTCTTTGAAGAATTGCATCACGAGATTGGCTATGATCTACAAAACAATGACACCAAAAGTTATGTTAGAGAATGATTAGTAAACAATTATTTTCCATAAATAATTGCATCAATTTAACCTTACATTAAGTTCAAGTGGTTTTAATTTTAGGCCAGGAGTATTAGTCAAGTCAAAGTGCAATTTGACATAAGGAAAAGTATAAAAATGAAGTTTTAAGCTAGAGAAGCTTCATTGTGAGCATAGTTGAGTATCAATATATGCAAGAGTTCCAAAAAACAAACAAAAACAGCAATGAAATATATATTAAAAAAAAACAACATAGCAATAAACATGAAATGGGAATCCTACCTCCTGATTGAGTGTGTAGCTTCAATAAAAGCTGCCTACGGGCAAACTCCCATTTTAGATCAATAAAATGAACAAGCTTCCCAAATTTCTTGACTTCCTTGAGAAAGCAAATCCAACACCTCAATTTGTTGTGATTTCCTGTAACACAAGGCCTTGAAGGAGCACTGCAACCTCTATTCTTCAAAGTGGACTGTGGTTGTCTAGGACTGCTTCTATGTTCCTCTTGAGAAGCCAGATATGAACTACTCACAGGTTTTGACCTTTTCTCCGTGGACAAATTCGTTGGTGAATTCTTCCTTTTTTTATTTTGGCTTGGTGATCCTTTTGTGAAGGATTTGCATTCTTTACAATGTGGACTTCCATCACTGTCATGCTGAGGACTGGTAATAAGGTTAATCCACACTGAACAATTTAATTTCTCCCGAGCTTGGTAAGTCTTTGACAAAAGCTTCTTATTGTCAACTCTCTTTAAATTTAAATCTCCACAACATTGTTCAAGAGTTGCTTCAAGCATTAATTTACACTTGGCGCAACAAAATGATGAACTGTTGCAACTCAGAATATTTCTAGAACTTCTAAGTTCCTTGTCTGCTAAATGCCAAAGTCCCTTCTTGCTATACAGTTTTCCTAGTAGCATCACAGAAATAAAAAAAAAAAAAATCATTGAGACCAACAGAATAAAAATTCATGAATCCAAGTAGAGGAATTTGAATCAAGTTTATTTCATACCTAAGATGAGCGAGAAAGAAAACTCAAACTTTAAAATCTAGTTTATTGGATAAAACTTTCCCCTGCTTCAGTTCAATCTCAGCTTTATCTCCATCTCCCAACATCTCGTGTATAATTCCTACTTGCACACGATAGCTAAACATAAGATCATATGCGTGATATGAGAGGATCAAAACGTATATATGAAGAGGAACCCAAACCTGAAATAGGCTCTCTAGATAACACTGCAAGATTTTCCATGGACTCATGTAGCAACTTTTGGAGTCCATGAAACAGAATCAAAATCTAAAATTTCTTTTGCACATGAGTTTCTTAATTTAAATTTCGCAATGCTGAATCCCAAACTATTTTCTAAACCACCTTCCAAGTCCTCTCTAGTATCACGTTCAACAACACATTCAAAGTACTGGCGGAAAAGTTTGGTTCATAAATTTCTTGCTTGTGTTGCAAATATCATAGCCTAATGAAAAAATAAAATATCATAAAACAAAAGAGACATTAAAATTTGAGAAATAATGTAAAATTTGCACAACATCAAAAGAACAATGTGGCTTACATCCCTTAACCGTCCATTTGCAATAAGTCTTGGACAGTTGTCGAAGTAGAGATGACTCGCAACAAAAGCATAATCTCTTGAACAAGAAACCTATGGGGAAAATCATAAAATAAGTTAAGTTAAAAGGACACTCAATTAGGACCTTACTTGGGTAGTTAAAAGGACCTTACTTTCGATAACTCATCAAGAACTCTTCTGATATCATCAATTTTGTAGTCAAATTCAGCATACAAAAGTGAAAAATTTTGGTTAAATCCCATCATTAATGATTGGGATTCTTGAAAATACTTTGTCCAGGAACCAATGTCGGAAAGTTCATCAAACTGATCCAAAACCTTCTTGATGACTTCCTCATTTATTTCTGACCAACAGAGGGCATGGCTTAACCTTCGACTTTGCCACATCAAGGGTAACCACTTATCAGTTGAAACATTCTTCATCTTATACATGTTAATCACCAGCTGATAGGCATCATCGAAAAGTTCCATGAAACCCTGTACATGTTCCATAATTATCCAAAAATTATCCCTATCGATCATAAGCAAAAGCAAAAGAGCCAAAATTATAGAAGGAAGGCAAACCTTCAATTGTAAAACGTCCAGTATATAATAGACTAATATCAGTGTACTGTCTGGAATTGCAAAATCCGATGTCCACTTTAACCACAGATTTAAAGCAGCCTTGACATCTTCAAAGATTGTCTGTTCAATGTACAAAGCAAGATAAACTTTAGCAATGAGGAAATTGACGAGTTCAACCTCCATAAAATAAAAAATAACTTATACCATGTTACAACCATCCATCACTCTCTTAGTCAAAAAAAAAAAAAAAACTTTAACCACAAAGATTTATACAATAAAACTAGAGTTTACAATGTAAAACCTTTGAACTTGGGTCATCTTCTAGGGTAGATAGTGCACCAAGACAATATGCCACCGACAGTTGGTGATCAAGGGCAGATTTTTCACCAGAAATCTTCTCCTGTTTATCGAATATTATTTCATATCAATTATACAAAAAACTACAACGAAAGGAGCTTTAAAATTATAGAAGATAGAAATTAGAGAAATAAATAAGAATCATAGATCTTACTATCTTATTTATCACTTCAGAGAAACTATCAATAGAGTTTTTGCCCGAGACCCTTAATGCCTTTGCCTCTCTCAGTAGAGTTTTTGCCTTTTCTAATTCTGGATCATTCAGATCTTGCAGGATATTTCTGATATACTTTTGCATTTCATCACAAAATTCGGGATAATCACTATTCCTTTTATTGTATTCTTTAAGTTCCTAAACAATCATCAAGAGATAAGAAAAGTCACATGCAAAAACAAGTTTGAAGTTAAATACACAACTACAAAAATTTACTAAGTTTTTAATGAAAGTGATTCAGATGTCCACCACCTGCTTTAAAATTATTTTCATGTTCTTCGTTTTAATTTCTTCCAATGATGAAAGCACAGAGAAGAGGGTCGGGGAACTACCCTTCTTGTCCACTTGCGATGCGCCTTTGCATTGAAGCTGAGTAGCATACCATACAATAAAAAGTAGAAAAAAAGTAAAGTCAAAGGAAAATGGCTAAACAATTAAAAGCAAAAAGATAGTAGATGTTACTTTAACCCAAGTCCGCACTACAACTTCAGGAGCTGGCAGCCATTCAAAGCGGTCTTTCACAGCAGACCACTTTTTAAGGATATATTTAATTTTTTCCCTGCACTTATGATGCTTATGATGAAGGTCATTGCGGTAGAGCATCTTCAAAAGAGTTGCACGGCAAGCCAATATTACATTCTTTTTTAATTCATTCTCCACTAGATGGCTTTCACATTCAATAAAGATCCATGATGTTTTATAGCATAGACTCAGCACCGCCTGCAATGATATTTTAAGCAAATAATAAATGGAAATTATCACAGAAAAAACAAAAAATATATATATATATATATATATATAGAACATACTAGTTATTCACCCAGGATCCTCATAGAGAGAATCAATACAAAATTATTTGAATCCAATTATTTGGAGAGTTAAGAAAAAGCAAACCTCTTCTAATTCATCCTTTCCGCTTAAAGCTACAGCAAGGTTGGAGAGTCTAGAAGTTAAACTTCTTTTATAGTCACTACCTTGATTTTGAATCCAATTACTTGTAATTATCACCTTAACCAATTGGCAAGTCCTCTGAACAAAGAAAGAACAAAATTATTTGCTTGGTGATATCAAATTGTGCGAAGATTTAAAGATGTAATAATTTGTAGCACCTTTAGATGAATTTTGGTTTTGATAGACAGGGCCAATGCTGCGAAAACTACATCGGCCATTTCATGAGATATATCCATCTCCATCTTCCTGTGAGAAATTTAACATCATAAAATAGCTAAGTCATATAAGACAAAATATGTAAATAACCTAATCTTATGAATTTTACGAAATTGTTTACCTTGTACAAACAAGATTACAAAATCGATGGAAAACATCAAGGACAGTTGACAAGAAAGTAACAAAAGCACCATCCTCCTGAGGCTCAGCAACAACTTCTTCATCCGTCATTTTATGAATTAATGCAACAAGTGGTTGGGAAAATTCTTCCAACGCACTTATGTATAGTGATAGGAGAGCCTCAGAACCCAGCAGTGTAGACATTTGCTTGGCAACATCTTCATCAAACTCCTTAATTTGGACATTTGATGACACAGTCAAAGGCCCACTCAAAGCTTCTTCTAAAGTTTTTAGAATGTTATCATTCTCAAGTAACTTTCCAACCAAGAGCTTAAATTTGGCACCTGAAGAAGAATAACCTCCCTCTTCTTCTACACTCAAATTACATCTAATTAGATGCAATCTAGCAGCATAAAGCTTCAATATCATATTAAGGGGTCTCAAACTCTGCCATCAAAAATGTAAATTTAGTTACAGTAACACTAATGTGAAATGCACTCAGCCAAGCCATGGAATTAAAACAAATACCTGCTCGAAATGCTCCGAAACCTTGTTCAGACATGCTGCAAATGAACTACAAAAAGCTGTATCTGCAGTATCTGCAACAATATTACAGACACAAGAGTATACAAGTGCAACATACTTTTCTCCAGCTTTAAGTCGATCCTGAAAGGATAAATATCATTCATAAGTAACTTGGGGTATTGCAAAATAAGTAAAGGATGATAAGATGTATCAAGAATTAGTTCCTTCAACATTACTTTTTTTCTTTTTTTTCTTTTGGCCAAACCCTTGGAGGTGGTTATCTTGGATTTACAAATATGATCCAATAAATTAGCGATGTAGAGGGATCTCATCTTAAGAAGAGAAGAACACATCTGCCTGGCCACCTGCATTAAAATCTTATCAAAAAGGCAGGCCAAGGATCTAATAATTATCAAATCCAATGGATGAAAAATGTGTTACCTCATAGAATCGAACATTCAATAGATGTGAACACTCATCCAATGTACCAGAGCAGAAATTTATGACACGGTCATCAATCGATGTGTTCTCAAGTAAAGTTAGAGCACATCTCTCCAAAGTGTCTATTAACTTGTTGCTCAACGTCTCATATGTAAGGGCATCTAATTTCCTGAAAGAATGAGTTAAGAAGACATTATTTGCTTAAAATTAGAACAGGCATTTTGTAATTAATACTGTAATTAATACTCAAGCAGTAAGTCCTTTGATAGCAAACCATAAAAATTTCCACATACTTTAACCATGGACGTACTTCCTCAGCCCAAACCAGCGTGTTTTCCAAGGGCGAAACAATTTTTCTTTCTATGGAAAGACAGTTAAACAGAGTCGAAAAATTTTGAACAATCAACTCATCCAAACATTCGCTATAGAATGTCATAAGATTTTTGGCGAGTTCAAGGCCAATTTGTTTGCCGGTTGACACCGACAAGCGTTTTTCCAAAGCATTCAAACTCCTCATTAGCAATGGCATATATGTTTCAGAAACTTCAATAATATTTTCATGGTCGCTGGTTTTGTGTTTTTCAACTAACTTTATGCATGGACTGAAGTATTTCCGCAGGTGGATAATCTCGTCGCCATCCCGAGTGTATTCGAGCGACGAAATCAGGCGTGATATTCCATCTGCCTCCATGACTCTGGAGTGCAGCAACTTAAACGATCACGACAGTGGAACACAACTGTTTAGGTTTACCGTGGAACACAACTGTGGTGGTAGAGGACGAAGGGAGACTATTAGGGTTTGAAAATGGGAAGAGAGAGTCGGATTGGGGTTTTAGGTTTTTTTTTGTTAAAAGGGTTTTAGGTTTTTAATTGCTGGTGGGGTCATTCTGAATTTTTAAAAGTCAAGGGGAACAAAACGCTATTAGGATGCAGTACTACAAGAATTAGTATTTTTGAAAATATCAAGAATCATTTATATTCTTTCAAAATGGTCCCTAAAAACTCAAAATTTCAAAAGAAGAATTTCTTGTCAAACTTCATCCCGCCAGATTCATGGTGTTGAGTGTTGCAAATATGTAATTTTTTTAAAAAAAATTTAGTTTTAAGGCTAAATTGCACTTTTGATCTCATAACTTTAGTAAAGGTCTCAATTTGGTCCCATAATCTTTTTTGTTACAATTTTGACCCCATAACTTTTGATGACGTCTCACTGTTGGTCCCAAATTATTTTGATTCATTTTCAGCCATTAAATTTACTTCACTCATTTGTGATGAAAATGAGATTGAGATTAACAATGAAACGTTTATATATTATTAAAATTAAAAAAAAAAACCTAGAAGAAGATAAAGGAGAATGCAAACCCACCCTTAATAAAACTTATAAAAGAAATTGAAAGTCTGTTCATCTTTGATTGTCTTTTGATTTCTACTCTATCATTCTACTAGAAGCATCACTCAGAAGTATCGACAAACATCGCACTCAATCAGAAGTGAAGACAATTAATTAAGCCTTCCCGAGAAAGAAAAAGCTAAGTGGAATTCTGCCGCCATATTTTTGTAGAAGATCAAAGTAAAAAAGGGGTTAACATAGCCCTAATTTGTTGGTCGATTGCGAACAACATGTGTAAATAGAAATAGCCAAATAGGAGTATAATGGCAAAAGATGATGAAAAGCTTACCATGGGTGGAATTAGAAGGAGACTAAAGTTTTGATGCTTATCTGTTCCACACACTCAAATCACACACAATCTCTACAACAACAAAGTTTATGACCATCATCATGGTAGTGGTTAACCACCTAAAGCCTAAACAGTAAACCCTAAAGTCACCTTCCCACACCTATAACATCTGCTTCATCCCAAATCTCAAATTTCAATTATTTAAATTGAGATTTGTTCTACTTATTTTATAAACTTTTTAAATAAATAAAAAAAGAGAAAAAATGTTAAATGATAAAATATATAAACCTCTCATTTTTGTCCTCTATAATTTTCTAACTTTCTCTAAACTTCACAATATTTGTAAATAAAAACTCCATTTTACATGATCTAATTTTTTCATCCCCACTACCATCCCACCTCCTACCGAACATTTCCAAATCCATTTTACATGATATTTACTATACTTTTATAATTAAGTTCTTAAAATATATTTTTTTCAGATAATTAAACATTATTTAAAGTATTTACTGTGGTAAGACATATGGAAAGGTGTAATAGCTCCTAACATTTTAAAAATAAATGAATTCTTACTAAGAAATATAGAAAGAAATACTTGAATAATTATACATAGTCTTTTTCTTATCGAAGGGTTATTTTGATTCTAAATATTCAAGGATACTAAAGAAATACATACGAATACTACACACCCACGTCCCACCTAATAAAATTTTCTAAGTTTTAAAATGGATTGGATATATCATCTTATATTATATGACTCCACTCCTTTCTGGTCGTCCATGTTTAAAACTATAGTTTATGAAATTAAAAATAAGAGAAAATTTACTATTTAGTTTCTCTTTCTTTACTAAGTTAACAATTTAGTCCCTTATTTATTTTACATACATATTTGCGTGCCCTAAGCCCCTAGTATATATAATGGACAAGACAATTACATTCCTAAGTCAGACTCTTAAAACTACGTAATTGAAATGAAGACATTGCTTACCAGGTTGAGTGGGATCAGTGAGTTTGGTGTGATAACCAGGTGCAATAGTATGAGGGTGAAGTGGATTTCTTGGTGCATCAGGTGAAGGAAAATTAGGGATTAAACAAATTATATGAATAATGAATCCCTAAAATAAATTAGACTAAATAAAATAACATGTAAATTTACTAACTTGGAAGAGCCAAACATGACCCAAGAGGATTATTCGAAATTAGGGTTATCATGTTTAGCAGGGAGACACCTTATATAGATAAGATTTTAATAAATAGAGAAAATCCCAAGTGATATCTTCGTTATCAAATATTTGATATGCCTCCAATTCAAAATTCAAATTTAAAATAAGTATCAGATAAAATCTGATAGGCTAATCTAATATATAATTGTTAAGTATATCAATTAAACTCTGTCACAAAATAACTTAATATCTAAATTAATAATATCGATGAGGCAATTACTAATATTCTCATGTTATGGGTTGAGGTCTTTGCCCAATAGACATGTAGATAATCTGATCCATCATAAATTATCACATTTAAAGAAGACCCAAGTACATTTTCATTGGTAATCACGAAATTAAATTATTTAATCAGTATAAAATAAATCTAATAATAATTAATATTAATTATACGAATTTTAACTAAAAAATTCCAACTTCAGGATCTTCCACTAAAAACGCGTAGGTTTTTCCAAATTCACAACCACAACACGTGGCTCTTTTTCTCTATTAAGTTAAAAACCCAAAAAAGCACCCTGTATCATATCGAGTTTCTTATATAGTTCCCCCGAACAAGGTACTGTTCTGCCTTATACAGTTAACTTCCTTAATATCTTGTTTCATTTTGTTTTATTATACTTATGGCTGAATATTTAATTTCTTGCATATACTCGTGTATTGTTCCCCATGATTGCCTATTGTGTTGCAAGCCTTATTGTTATACATACTTAAAAAAGATATCATTAAAATGGTTACGACTAACAGTAAAATTTTAACAAGGACTAGTATTTAATGTTTGGAGATGAAAATTTGCTAGTAGACGTTATACTGTTTTATATCTGCATCACTCATTAATGAATGTGCTTTTCTGGCTGAAACTCAGTAAGATAGTTCTCACATTACACATTATCTTCCATATGAAATTACAAATTAACCAATTAGATATTTTCTGAAAAGAAAAGCTAATTAGATAATAACAACTTGGTCAAATTTTCAATATACAACAACTATCGAAGCCTTTTCCCACTAGGTAAGGTCAGCTATATGGGTCAACCAATGTGTTCTATATTTGCACATGTCCACGGTTAGTCAATGTGCCCGCTGTGGTGTATGATCAAGCGATCTGATCCTATGCGGTTATTAATGGATAAATCGGTCCGGATAGTTTCTCCAATAGTTTTCTTTGGTCTTCCCCTTTCCCAGATTATTGGACTATCACCCATTTGATCAACTCTATGTATTGGAGCCTCCATAGGCCTTCTTTGTACATGCCCAAACCACTTAAGGTGTGTTTCAACCAGATTCTCCGATAGGTTCTATCCCAACTTTCACTTACATGCTCTCATTCCTGATCCCATCCTTTCTAGAATGACCACTCATCCATCGTTGCATTCTCATCTCTGTCACCTTAAATTTTTGCTCATGCTGCCCTTTCATTGCCCAACATTCAATACCATACAATAAAGCGGGTCTTATAGTCATGCAATAAAATTTTTCTTTTAGTTTAATTGGCACTTCACAAAAAACCACTAAAGCTTTTCTCCATTTCATTCACTCTGGTTGGATCCTAAGATTTAGGTCTTCCTCTATTTCGTCCCCCAATACTTAAAATTTTGCACATGTCTACAGTCAAATGTTCAATATAAAAAAGGAAAAATCTTGGCTTGATATGTGCTTGTGTAAAAGTATCTACAAATATTATTATTCTTATTATTAGGTTAAATTAAAACATTTGGTCCCTATAATTTCACTGAAGTTGTAATTGAGTCCCTGTAATTTAATTACATATGATTTAATCCTCATAATTTCTAATTATTAATAATTTCATCCCTACCATTATAACACTGTTGGGTTGTGGTAATATCAGAATTTGCACCTATTTGTATCTATTTAGTGATCAGTCTGCTAGTGTCTTTGATCCAATTTAATGATGATGTGGCAGTAAATAATTTTTTAAAAAATATATATTATAGCTAAATCATAAAAAAGGCCAATATAATAAAAGAAAAATAACAAAAATAAAACCTAATTAATCAGACTAAAAAAGGAAAAGGTGTGACTATTTTGCTTTGTTAACGTCGTCTGTCCTTCAGTAACAAAACCTGTGTAGCCAACGACTTTGAATCCTTTGAATCAATAGAAACTCTCCAATACCTAGTGATTGTGTGCCACACATACACATACTTGAGCATGGAAGAAGCATTTTTTTTCCTTTTTACATTGAGTTGAAGGAACATTAGAAGGCTCAAGTTCCTAAAAATGGAGTTCAGCCGTTGAAATGTGATATTACTCCATATGACCAATATAGCTGTGAAACAGAGGATTAGCAACAGAAAATCAATTATGATATCCTATAAAAGAAAACAATATAAATAGAACAATTTGAAACTTGATCATCCAAGATAGTAGTAAAGACTAAAGACCCACTAGAGAATCAAAACAAGAGGCCACTATGAGAACAATAACTTCTTTATGAAGCTGACAATGATTAAAGAGAACTTGAAATTCCAGAACAAGGAAGACCCTGAAACAGGAATCAAGAACATCATGAGCATAGCGAAAGAGGAAACGTTCACAAAGCAAAAGAGACACTCCTTGTCTTTTCTTTTCTAAATNTGGGAGAATAGATTCTGATAAGCTTGACAATGAAAGTGGAAGTCAGTAGATAATGTCAGGATAAACATAAAAGAAAAAAGAAAAGATTCTAACATGACACCATCACCAATACTCATACTAAAATTCAACACAATCTGTGAAAAATTTCAGAATCTAAACATGATTCTCAGCAATTAGTAGGAGGAGGATTATCACACTACGGCTTCATTTTAAAGCTCCAGCAGATAATTTGTAAGTGCAGTAAACTTACTCCTAAATACTCTATCATCTGGTAATAAGCTCTAACATGCAATTGGGTATGGCCTTTTCGAGATTCGGAGAAATATCCAGTCCTAGAAAAAAAAAGTTAGAGTTTTCTTATAAGGTAATCATATTCAAATGAATAGGCAACATAACCAGAAACACACAATGTCAACTTAAAAATGTATACCATTCCTTATAACCAGGATCCACAGTGAAGCCTTGAGCCTTGAGCCTTGAGCCTAGTAACTTTTGCTGCTGAACCAAAGGGTGCATCTAACATAGTAACATGAGATATACAGGATTTTTTGTAGGCACTTCCTGCAGAAGAGGAAAGTCAATTTCTTGGACGGCAATAGAAGGCACCCAAGAAATGGAGAAGAGAAAAACAATCATTTTAAGACTTGGTTGGACATTTAACCATAATGCCATCAGGCATCAGTCACAGGCTGAAGTGAATATAAAATCTGTTGCTTAATATATATTAAAACAGGAATTCAGAAAATTTTGTGTGTGTGTGTGTGTGTTTGTGTTTATGAATAAATTATATAACAACATTGAAACGGGGAAACATATCCGGGTCATTTTACTCATGATGTCATGAATTGTGGTTTTTATTATCAAAACCTCCTTTCTTTGTTCTGCAAAACTACCATGTTTAGTAAGGGTCTAGTAAATCATATTGAAATTGTAAGACGAGGGACTTATTTTTTATTTTACCATCCAGTTCTGCAACTTTGTCAAGTGCTTTGGCAGATCCTCGGTTCAGAAGACGAAATGTGCTCTTTTTACCAACATAATTAGTGTAGTTGTGTAGTTAAACATATTTGAGGGAGAAAGGTAAGAATTTAAAAATAAAAGAAACGACAGAAGCACTCTGTTGAGTGTTGAGAAAATAACCTGTGTTGGGGCACCATTTTCTCTAATGACAGCATCATAACTATCAATCTCCTTCCCAAATTTTGTTTTCAAGAGATCTCCTGAATTTCCTATAACAGCACAGTGTGCAAACTGCCTAGGGTAAATAAATAAATCAACTTTATACGTAAATTCCTATAAACCTTATTTTCTTTTTGCACAAAATCTGTTAATTTAACCGTATGGAGGTATTATAAATATTATCATGTGGAAAATAGGGGGACATATATTAAGAATCCAATAATGGATTCAGTAATACACATAAGGAAGGAAAAAGATAAGTTTAAAATCTTCTGCAAGATGTGGATGCCGACCTGCAGGACTAAGAATGTAAATCCCAACACACTTGATCTATTTGAAACATCAACTTCCTGCCTAAATCAAATCCAATATGGGGTTTTCCTCTAAACGAATTTTTTTTTAAAGAACAATCATCATTTTGTCATTCATGTCTCTACTGCTACCACCCAATTATAATAAAGGAATAAACATAGTTATAGCTAAATCTTGTTTAGTAATCATCCTTTATGGTTTAATAAATTCAGTTATACAACTACTTACAGAAGTACTCCTTTGTTGATCCTCTGCCATGCATATTCCTGCCATCAATGAACTCCTTGGTGAGTATTGTGGTACTATTCCGGACCTGCGAAAACATTTCATGGTATTGAATAAAAAGAATTAATTAATGCCTGAAGGATGGGGATGAAGCAAAATTATTTGTAGTCGTGGACATATTCATACATCAAAATACATAGGCACTAAGCAACAATGTTAGATGAATATTTAGCTATGACGTCTAACACTTTTCAATCATTTCATAATTAAATGCAGCTCACATTTACGTTAAGGAAGTGTTTAAATTGCTATAATAAAAAAATTAGTAGCGTACGGAACTCGTAGAAAGCGAGATGCTTAGCTAGAAAAAGCCGAAGCTTTACCATCTCCCTGTTAGAATAGTAAAACTTAGATAAAAATATTACTACTCGCAGAAAGCTTTTCATAGAAAATTTATACTAGAAACTCATGTCTAAACATTCTAAGCTCGAACATCAAAATAGATTAGTTTAGGAGCAAACCGATTACGATGTATCCATTTCTTTCAACCTTTAGGAACACCATGGGATAAATCTGGAACAATTGCATAGCAATCTAAGTCTAATATCTTACATACTGATCAAAATAAAAAACAAAGGAGACAATGGAAAGTTAAAGAGCCTACAACCTAGGAGAAACTAATTAAAGAAAGAAAATTTAGCTATGAACTAACCGAAAATTCATAATAAGTTCATATCAATCTAATTAAAGAAAGAACAAGATATTGTAAGAAATGTAGCCTCGTCACTAAAAAGCATATGAACTAACCGAGATCAAGTTTGTTCCACAAAAGGATATGAGGCTTTGAGGGACGTCCACAATCTCTAGCGAGGGCTTCGCTGGCCACCTGCAACAGGCACGACAGGGTGGGGCCCCGTAATGCTCCTCAGACGATCAAGTCAGACGGAGGAGAGAGCGATATAAGCTGCTTAAGTTAAAGGCAGAGAGTGAACTTACCTTGATCCGAACACTCGAGCGACTTTTCTGTTCGTTTCCGACGATAAGAAGTTTGCGACAAGGCAGTTAAGAGCGATGGACACGACTTTGAGGTGGTCACACAGTATTCAATTCGGTATAATAGAGGGATAAGGAAAGATTTATTCGTAACACAAATGCGCGTAGTTTGAACTTTCACCCCATGTAAGACTTCGGATTCGTCGCGAAGTTATTGGCCCTATATATTAACCAAGTTCGTCGTTTCCCCTATCGTGTTAGTTGGCATGCAAATCATCGAGTTGGACAAATTTTTTGACGTCAGGCAAATCATCGAGTCAGACACCAAATAGGTTCTCCCTCTCGCAAGTTAGTCGTCAGTCCCATTAGTTAGTTCATGAGTTAGGCGTAAATTTAAAGACTTTGTTAACTAACGAGCAAGACATTTATTAATTCGATAAATTATTCATCGAGTTAACCACGACGATAATTTTAATGCTATCCACGCATTTGTGTCCAAGTTAGGGTCGTGGTTAGTGAACAAGCTAATCGGCATTTTCCTACTTGTGCTTGCACGTTTATTGCCCAATCAAGCCCCGTGCTAGTATTTTCTATTGGAACCCATGTTCGGCCTGAAGTTAGTCGTTACACTCCCAAGTCAGCCGACAGGTTAGTCACAAAGCTAGTCAAGGAGTTGATCAACAAGTTAATCAATAGATCAACTTGTTAGAAGCAAGTTAGTCCCCATGTTAGTAAACCAACTGGTCACCCAATGAATAAGTCCCCGGGTTAGTCACACAGTTAACCTCGGAGCTAGTCTCCAAGGTAAGCCCCTAGTTAGACAAGCATGCCAGCTTCCAAACACATAACAGTTTTTCCACACATGACACATGCTAAAATTATACAATACAAAACTAACTATGAAATTGAGAAGAGAATATCTAAGAATCTAAAGATCTTACCGACCACGCCGTCCACACACAGACAAACAACAGGATTATGAACTCAACGCCACACAAGTAGGAAGACAACCTAGGCAAAATTCGAAGAATGACTGCACTAAACAACGTTAGATGAATATTTAGCTATGAAGTCTAACACTTTTCAATAATTTCATAATTAAATGCAACTCACATTTACGTTAAGGAGGTGTTTAAATTGCTATAATAAAAAAAATTAGTAGCGTACGAAACTCGTAGAAAGCGAGATGCTTACCTGGAAAAAGCTGAAGCTTTAACATCTCCCTGTTAGAATAGGAAAACTGAGATAAAAACATTACTACTCGCAGAAAGCTTTTCATAGAAAATTTATACTAGAAACTCATGTCTAAACATTCTAAGCTCGAACATCAAAATACATTAGTTTAGGAGCAAACCGATTACGGTGTATCCATTTCTTTCAACCTTTAGGAACACCATGGGATAAATCTGGAACAATTGCATAGCAATCTAAGTCTGATATCATACGTACTGATCAAAATAAAAAACAAAGGAGACAATGGAAAGTTAAAGAGCCTACAACCTAGGAGAAACTACTAGCACCCACCAACACAACAAGAAAATTCATAATAAGTTCATATCAATCTAATTAAAGAAAGAACAAGATATTGTATGAAATGCAGCCTCGTCACTAAAAAGCATATGAACTAACCGAAAACTTTCGATCAAGTTTGTTCCACAATAGGATATGAGGCTTCGAGGGACGTCCACAATCTCTAGCGAGGGGGCTTCACTGGCAACCTGCAACAAGCACGACGAGGTGGGGCCCCGTAAGGCTCCTCAGACGATCAAGTCAGACAGAGGAGAGAGCGATATAAGCTTAAGTTAAACGCAGAGAGTAAACTTACCTTGATCCGAACACTCGAGCGACGTTTCTGTTCATTTCCGACGATAAGAAGTTTGCGACAAGGCGGTTAAGAGCGATGGACACGACTTTGAGGTGGTCACGAAATATTCGATTTGGTATAATAAGGAAAGATCTATTCGCAATACAAATGCGCGTAGTTTGAACTTTCACCAAATGTAAGGACTTCGGATTCGTCGCGAAGTTATTGGCCCTATATTAACCAAGTTCGTCGTTTCCCCTATCGTGTTAGTTTGCATGCAAATCATCGAGTTGGAAAAAATTTTTGACGTCAGGCAAATCGTCGATTCAGTCACCAAATAGGTTCTCGCTCTCGCAAGTTAGTCGTCGGTCCCATTAGTTAGTTCACGAGTTAGGCGTAAATTTAAACACTTTGTTAACTAACATGTGAGTCATTGATTAATTCGATAAGTTATTCATCGAGTTAACCACGACGATAATTTTAATGCTATATGCGCTAACGAGTGAGTCATTGATTAATTCGATAAGTTATTCATCAAGTTAACCACGACGATAATTTTAATGCTATATGCGCGTTTGTGGCCAAGTTAGAGTCGTGGTTAATGAACAAGCTAATCGGCATTTTCCTACTTGTGCCTGGACGTTTATTGCCCAATCGAGCCCCGTGCTAGTATTTTCTTTGGAACCCATGTTCGGCTTGAAATCAGTCGTTACACTCCCAAGTCAGCCGACAAGTTAGTCACACAACTAGTCAAGGAGTTGATCAACAAGTTAATCAATAGATCAACTTGTTAGATGCAAGTTAGTCCCCATGTCAGTAAACCAGGGTCACCCAATGAATAAGTCCCCGTGTTAGTCACACAGTTAACTTCGGAGCTAGTCTCCAAGGTAAGCCACTAGTTAGACAAGCATGTCAGCTTCCAAACATTTTTTCCACACATGACACATGCTAAAATTATACAATACAAAACTAAGTATGAAATTGAGAAGAGAATATCTAAGAATCTAAAGATCTTACCGACCACGCCGTCCACACACAAACAAAGAACAGGATTATGAACCCAACGCCACACAAGTAGGAAGACAACCTAGGCAAAATTCGGAGAATGACTGCACTAAACAACAACGTTAGATGAATATTTAGCTATGAAGTCTAACACTTTTCAATCATTTCATAATTAAATGCAAATCACATTTACATTAAGGAAGTGTTTAAATTGCTATAATAAAAAAATTAGTAGCGTACGAAACTCGTAGAAAGTGAGATGCTTACCTGGAAAAAGCTGAAGCTTTAACATCTCCCAATTAGAATAGGAAAACTGAGATAAAAATATTACTACTCACAGAAAGCTTTTCATAGAAAATTTATACTAGAAACTCATGTCTAAACATTCTAAGCTCGAAAATCAAAATACATTAGTTTAGGAGCAAACCGATTACGGTGTATCCATTTTTTTGAACTTTTAGGAACACCATGGGATAAATCTGGAACAACTGCATAGCAATCTAAGTCCTGATATCATACGTACTGATCAAAATAAAAAACAAAGGAGTAAATGGAAAGTTAAAGAGCCTACAACCTACGAGAAACTACTAGCACCCACCAACACAACAAGAAAATTCATAATAAGTTCATATCAATCTAATTAAAGAAAGAACTAACCGAAATGTAGCCTCCTCACACAACAAGAAAATTCATAATAAGTTCATATGGTAAGAAATGTAGCCTCCTCACTAAAAAGCATATGAACTAACCGAAAACTTTCGATCAAGTTTGTTCCACAATAGGATATGAGGCTTCGAGGGACATCCACAATCTCTAGCGAGGGCTTCGCTGGCCACCTGCAACAAGCACGACGGGGTGGAGCCCCGTAATACTCCTCAGACGATCAAGTCAGACAGAGGAGAGAGCGATATAAGCTTAAGTTAAAGGCAAAGAGTAAACTTACCTTGATCCGAACACTCGAGCGACGTTTTTTTTTGTTTCTGACGATAAGAAGTTTGCGACAAGGCGGTCAAGAGCGATGGACACGACTTTGAGGTGGTCTCGCCGTATTCGATTCGGTATAATAGAGGGATAAGGCAAGATTTATTCGCAATACAAATGCGCGTAGTTTGAACTTTCACCCCATGTAAGATTTCGGATTCGTCGCAAAATTATTGGCCCTATATTAACCATTTTCGTCGTTTCCCCTATCGTGTTAGTTTGCATGCAAATCATTGAGTTGGACAAATTTTTTGACGTCAGGAAAATTGTCGAGTTAGACACCAAATAGGTTCTCCCTCTCGCAAGTTAGTAGTCGGTCCCGTTAGTTAGTTCACGAGTTAGGCGTAAATTTAAACACTTTGTTAACTAACGAGCGAGTCATTAATTAATTCGATAAGTTATTCATCGAGTTAACCACGACGATAATTTTAATGCTATCCGCGCGTTTGTGGTTAGTGAACAAGCTAATCGTCATTTTCCTACTTGTGCCTGCATGTTTATTGCCCAATCAAACCCGTGCTAGTATTTTCTTTGGAACCCATGTTCGGCCTGAAGTCAGTCGTTACACTCCCAAGTCAGCCGACAAGTTAGTCACAAAGCTAGTCAAGGAGTTGATCAACAAGTTAATCAATAGATCAACTTGTTAGATGCAAGTTAGTCCCCATGTTAGTAAACCAGCTGGTCACCCAATGAAGAAGTCCCCGGGTTAGTCACACAGTTAACCTCGGAGCTAGTCTCCAAGGTAAGCCCCTAATTAGACAAGCATGCCAGTTTGCAAACACATAACAGTTTTTCCACACATGACACATGCTAAAATTATACAATACAAGAAATTGAGAAGAGAATATCTAAGAATCTAAAGATCTTACCGACCACGTCGTCCACACACAAACAAACAACGGGATTATGAACGTAACACCACCCAAGTAAAAAGACAATCTAGGCAAAATTCAGAGAATGACTGCACTAATCAACTAGATGAATTTTTATATGACAATAGTTTAAATAGTAGGGACTAAAGTCTAAATATTAACTATAAATTAACTAAATTATAATAATTAAGTTTTCTAAAATTAATTATTAATAATAATTATAATCAAAATATTTGTTTATATTCACTGATGGTGTTTTATTTTTCAAAATTGTGCATAATGTTTTTATAAATAAATTCATGTTTCTATATAAAAAAAATGATTAATTATTTTTACACCTCAACGATTTTTTCTCATACATGTGCTAATGAATGAGTTGGTGGAAATTGAAGGAAAAATATTTCTTTCCATAAAAAAAAATTAACCACAAATTTATCTTAAGTAATTAAATTTTTTCTTTTTGTCTCTACCAACTTATTAGAATGGATATGAGAGAGAACCCAAAAAGAAAAACAAAATTTACCTTAAGAGTTTCTCTGATGCAATCCTGGCAGATCTAATAATATGGTGGCTAGGAACTGATTTTACAACACGGTTTGAGTCAGGTCGCATGGGAGAATGGATTCTGCTAAGCTTGACAATGAAAGTGGAAGTCATTAGACAATGTTAGGAAAAACATAAAAGAAAAAAAAGAAAAGATGCTAACATGACACCATCATACTAATACCCTGACTAAAATTCAACACAATCTGTGAAAAATTTCAGAATTTAAACATGATTCTCAGCAATTAGTGGGAGGAGCATTATGGAAGGAATACTTTCTTCTAAGTCATCTTTTATGAAGCTAACATTGACAAATCTTAACTGTTAATACTTTCTTCTAAAAATAGTAATAACTTGTAAGTGCAGTATACTTACTCCTAAACACTCCATCATCTGGTAATAAGCTCTAACATGCAATGGGGTATGGCCTTTTCGAGATTCGGAGAAATATCCAGTCTTAGAAAAAAAAGTTAGACTTTTCTTATCAGGTAATCATATTCAAATGAATAGGCAACATAACCAAAAACACACAAAGTCAACTTAAAA
The DNA here is from genome assembly GCA_003254925.1 of Chamaecrista fasciculata. Lineage (NCBI taxonomy): Eukaryota > Viridiplantae > Streptophyta > Magnoliopsida > Fabales > Fabaceae > Chamaecrista > Chamaecrista fasciculata. The sequence goes on from QANZ01035552.1 coordinate 71,998, forward strand.
ATGTATACCATTCCTTATAACCAAAATAACAATGAAGCCTTGAGCCTTGAGCCCAGTAACTTTTGCTGCTGAACCAAAGGGTGCACCTAACATGAGATATACAGGACTTTTGTGTTTGTGTGTGTGTGTGTGTGTGTGTGTTTGTGTTTGTGAATAAATTATATAACAGCAATGTAACGGGGAAACATATCCGGATCATTTTACTTATGATGTCATGAATTGTGGTTTTTATTATCAAAACCTCCTTTCTTTGTTCTGCAAAACTAGCATGTTTAGTAAGGGTCTAGTAAATCATATTGAAATTGTAAGACGTGGGACTTATTTTTTATTTTACCATCCAGTTCTGCAACTTTGTCAAGTGCTTTGGCAGATCCTCGGTTCAGAAGACGAAATGTGCTCTTTTTACCAACATAATCAGTGTAGTTCTGTAGTTCAACATAAATTTGAGGGAGAAAGGTCAGAATTTAAAAATAAAAGAAACGCCAGAAATACCATTTTCTCTAATCACACATCATAACTATCAATCTGCTTCCCAAATTTTGTTTTAAAGAATAAATCAACTTTATAAGTAAATTCCTGTAACCTTATTTTCTTTTTGCACAAAATCTGTCAATTTAACCGTATGTAGGTATTATAAATATTATCATGTGGAAAATAGGGGGACATGTATTAAGAATCCAATAATGGATTCAGTAATACACATAAGGAAGGAAAAAGATAAGTTTAAAATCTTCTGCAAGATGTGGATGCCGACCTGTAGGACTAAGAATGTAAATCCCAACACACTTTTGATCTATTTGAAACATCAACTTCCTGCCTAAATCAAATCCAACATGTGGTTTTCCTCAAAGCGAATTTTTTTTAAAGAACAATCATCATTTTGTCATTCATCTCTCTACTACTACCACCCAATTATAATAATGAATAAACGTAGTTATAGCTTAATTTTGTTTAGTTATCATCCTTTATGGTACACTATTACTGCTTAATTAATTAATGGTTTAATAAAATTCAGTTATTATACAACTACTTACAGTAGTACTCCTTTGTTGATCCTCTGCCATGCATATTCCTGCCATCATAATATTGTATATTTTAGAAGAGAAGAGGATAGGATGTTGTTGTTGTTTTAGAAAATGCTCTAAACATCTAACATCATTCTTAACAAAATTTCTTAAACGTAAAAGAATACATCAGTACAGTCTGTTTGTAGTATTCTGCAAAACTCCATTGAAGATGGACATTATTGTCAGGTCTAATCAATTTAAAGCAATGACATCAGAATACCGAGATAGATTTATACAACTAAGTGAAATTTTCAAGCAAGGATGTTTTAAATCTACAAAAAATAGGCATGAACCTTAACATCAAGACTTTGAGTTATATAAAAAAAACTGAGCATACAATTCCAAATACAAGTTTGCAATTAAATTGTCAAAACAGAAAATTCTGACAAATTATGGAACTATTTGGGCCAAACAACAACGGATGGGAAGCATAATGTTCATGAAGCACATTATAAGAAAGCGGTCTTACATTAGAACAAAGCTACCTTTTTTAAAATTTATAATCAAGAGATAAAGAAGCGGAGACAATAAATTTCCATACCAGCAACCAGGGATTGGAAGAACTTCTCAGTTACATAATCCTCCACATTAGAATTTTCAAACGACAAGCTAAATTTGTAGTGCTTCAGAGCTTCCACTTTGTTTTCTACAAAATAAAATGAAATTGAGGATATTATATATAGAGAGAGAGAGAGAGACACACACACACACACATTAAAATGCTTTGCCACCCAGGAAGTATATTCACAAAACTTAAAAAACAAAAATTAAATCAATCATCATTATGCCAGCCTTTCCCTTACTGTGGTTTACAAACCTAGAATCCTTGTAGAACAATCAAGACACTGATTCATCATATTGAATTGTGATCAGATGTATAATCAATTTTCAAGGATAGATACATTGATTTCCTCATGACTATATATAGTGAAGTAACTATCAGACCAAACAAAAAGTATATAAACCATAAAGCTAAGAAAGACAGGATAATTCTGCTTCCTAATATGTTTTTCTACGAAGAAAATGTATATTTGGCACAAACCTATACTTTTGGTCTAGAAAGAAGAAATAAACCAATTTCAGGTCTAATTAAAGGCTTTAATAATTAATCCTTAAAATAGAAATTTCAGAACCTAGTCTTGGACTCATGGATGCTGACATGACAGCTTAAGCATTAAGTATAGATGTTTTTCGTTATTAAAAATGGATATCAAATCACAGCCTCCCACCTTGAGATCAGATGTCAGGAACCTCACTATTTTTAATGACATCTCAGCACATTGTAAGATCTAAGTTTTTGCTTTCGAATCAAATGAAACCAACATCTCAGAGCATATTTTATAGAGAAAAAAAATTTTATTGAGCTCCAGATATATTCTCAGTGACATTTAGACTGGACTAAAAATCTTTTGATGTCTAAACTTTGTGATTCAATGACTTGCTTGCCTCAGATTTTTAAGAAGGCAGCATTACTTATCAAGTTCAGAATAAAGGAAGTCGTCATATTAATTTAAAATTAATGGAAAATAAGATTTCTCAACGTTTAAGTGCAAACACATCATATTAGTTATTAAATTTTTAAGGGACTAGATCTTATAATTTTTTTTTGTTGTACTAAAAGCATTAATTTATCAAGAGATACATGCACTGTCAAACACAGCAGGCAAAAGTGGTAGCTATCATCGATTACCATGCCAGGTGAAGGTTCATGACAATTCCAGAAAACATAAATCTTAATAACACCCAACCCTCCTTCCTTAGCTTTCTGAATAAGATCTGAAGCAAGCAAAAGATTGAAACTTTGAGACACCCATTTAGATGAAAACAAAAAAACAACGTAACGACATCCGAGCTTGAAATCATCAAAAAAACAGATAAAAATAAACCCATGAAGCACATTTCAGGGTTACAGGGTAGTGAATGGATCCAGATAGAAGAATTCTTCTTTGCCCATTAATGGTAATACCCTTGCGGTCATAAGACACAGGCTCTAGCAGAACCAATCAGTGAACATGATAGCACCAAAATCAATGGTACTAACACATTCCAAAATCAATAACATATAATGAATTGCTTATACTATACTATACTAGGATTCACAAACCTAAACTATTAAGCAACATGAAATAGCTAAAAGAAGGTTCAGGAACAGAAGGATATTAAACCACCAATAAAAGAGAAGAAATTACCTCTTCTTAATCGTAAAACGTTGCAGAACAAAGACAATATCCCAACACACTTTTGATCTATTTGAAACATCAACTTCTTGCCTAAATCAAATCCAATATGGGGTTTTCCTCTAAACGAATTTTTTTTAAAGAACAATCATCATTTTGTCATTCATGTCTCTACTACTACCACCCAATTATAATAATGAATAAAAATAGTTATAGCTTAATTTTGTTTAGTCATCATCCTTTATGGTACACTATTACTGCTTAATTAATTGATGGTTTAATAAAATTCAGTTATAAAACTACTTACAGAAGTACTCCTCTGTTGATCCTCTGCCATGCATATTCCTCCCATCAATGAAATCCTTGGTGAGAATTGTGGTACTATTCCGGACCTGCGAAAACATTTCATGGTATTGAATAAAAAGAATCAATTATAATGCCTGAAGGATGGTGATGAAGGAAATTATTTGTAGTCATGGACATATTCATACATCAAATATACATAGGCACACAGCTCATTCAATTCCATATTTTTATATTTTATAAAAATATAAAATTCCTAACTAAAAGAGTGAACAAGCAAAGCATCTTGTTTCTTTAAAAAAAAAATGAGTTCCACAATGAAATATGTTACCAACTCTTCACACATATGCATGTGCATCAAACAAAAACGGTGAACAAAAGAAAAAAAAAGAAAAGAAAAGAATCTTATGCCCTATAGATATCATTACTACTCTTAAATTTTGGACAAGAATTATAACTCTTTTATTGGTGCCCTGCTTCATACGAGGACAAGCATCCATTGCTCTCAGATCACATGTTATAAGAACTTTTTAGTCTTCTAGATCATATGCATGTTTTAGTCATACTTTCAATTGTTCAACTCCAACATATTCATATCACAATTAGGAAAATCAAAAGGAATAGTGAAAAGTACCCAAGTGGAATGCATGTAGTTATTCAACAGACATCATCAGAACAAGTGAAAGAGGTTTCACACCTAGAAAACTGCAAGCAACAGAAAATGAGGCACAATATTTACACCACTGATTCTTTCCACATGACACGCTTGGCAGCTACCTCATCTTTTGGTTTGCCAACATCTTCGAGTCTAAAGTAATAATAATGCTCAAATCAAGCTCATATCAAGTTAAATTACAAGAAACTATCAGCTTTCTGAAGCTCTAAGCACACAGCCTAAAAGGGGGTAACAGAAAGAAAGCATCTATGAAAAACGATAAACCCTTTAAGCTGAGGGATTTACCTGAATAAGAACTGACGATTGAGATTAGTAACCTCAATACGATCCATATTCTAGAAACTACCTAACCCTATTCTTACATTTCCGCATTTCAAATTGGGACAAAAAGCGAAAACAATGGCTAAATTCAATTGGACCATAAATTAGGACTAGAAATGTTCAAAACAGAGCAATTTTTCAAGAAACAACCAAAAACAAGTTGTGAGAAACAATGAGATGAGTAACAAAACAACATATGCAAATTCAAGCGAACAATATTCTCAGTTCATTCTATTAATCATTTGCAAGATTTGCAAAACCGAGAAATTTTTTATGTGAACACATACCAATTCCAATGCAGCAGCAAATTAGCAACCCTAAAAGATATGAAGGAAACAGATAAACAACAGAAAACAGAAACAGAGATTACCAAGTTAAGATCAAAAGAAAGAGAAGCTAAAAGATACGAAAAATGAAAGCTTACCCACAAAGGATATCAGTCATCATGGGCTTTCAGATTCAGCAGAAGCAAAAAATGATAGGTTTTGTGATGTGTGTGCGAGGGTTTTTGTATGACTGATATCAGTCGTCATGCGCATTCAGATTCAGCAAAAAATGATAGGAAATTATTTGTAGTCATGGACATATTTATACATCAAATATACATAGCCACACAGCTCATTCAACTCCACATTTTATAAAAATATAAAATTCTCATTTAGTGATCCAGTTTTTTAAAGAAAAGGGAAAGGGAAATTTTTTTTTTTTAAATAGAAAACAGGTATCTTAGGATAATAATCTTATATTCCGAAAAATTCCACTAAATTGAAAGATGATTAACTATAGTATTCATATAATTCATCTACAACAAAAAGATTAGTAACATATTTCAGTATATCATCAAAAAGTATCTATTTTTATTCTGACATGGGTTTACAAGTGTCAGTGACCATTAAATTCTAGGAAATCAAGCACCAATCAGTGAACATCCAAATCAATTACCTCTTCTTAATCCTCTTCTTATACTAGGATTCACAAACCTAAACTATTAAGCAGAATGAAATCGCTAAAAGAATAATGTTCAGGAACAGAAGGATATTAAACCACCAATTAAAGAGAAGAAATTACCTCTTCTTAATTGTAAAACGTTNGACCAAAACAGAATAAAAAATAATTTGAAGACCAAAATGACCAATTAATCATTATGATTTATTAAAACAAATTTGTCTCCCTCTGATAAATTTCCACAACCTTAATATGATTCTTTATTTTTTTTTTTCATTTATCATTACTATCCGATTTATTGGTGCTCCAATTTATTTTCATAGGCAAAAGTATTATTGGTACTCCAAAAGTATGCGATCATTTTTAGTTATACTTTTAAAAAAATTTTGTGCCAATTGTACTCTCAAAGTATAGGGTTAATTTCAGTTATACCCCTAAAGTTCTTTTAATCAATTATACCTCAATGTCACATTTGAGTTAATTATACCGTCAAAGATGATGAATATAACTGCATATAATCTTTTAATATAGAAATCACTAATTTAAAAATACTTCATAATCAATATGAAATTAAATGATTTTAAATTTATGATATAAAATTATTCATAATATTTTACAAAATTTAACTTACATTATTTTAAACTTTAAATGTAAACAAATTATTTTAAACTTTACATATAAACAAATTATTTTAAACTTTACATATCGGATAAATTACATTTTAGTACCTTAAGGTATGAACTGATTTCATTTTGATATCATATTCTTTAAAATGTGATATTTTAATACCCTATTATATCTGTCGTTAGCACTTTGACACCCAAAACTCTTTCCGTTACCTTTTGACAGGAAAAAAGTACGTACATGTCACGTATATGGTCAAAACCACAAAATTCATCATCCTAAACCCATATTTCACGATTCAGCATAAAAGAAACACGAAATCTTCTACCTTTAAGTTGATATTGAATCGTAGTTGTTATAGGCTAAATCGTGAAATTTGAGTTTATAATGATAGATTTCGTGTTTTTTACCATGTACATGACCTACACGTGTTTTTTCCCGTCAAGAGATAACGAAAAAAAAAGTTTTGAGCACCAAAGTGCTTACAGTAAATAGAACAGTATATCAAAATATTACTTTTGAAATAACAGGATACCAAAATAAAATAGGTCTATACCTTAAGATACCAAAATGTAATTTAAGTATTATTTCCCATACGATGATGAGCAACTCGTTAAAGCAAAATCCAATTATTATTTATATAAATAAAATCAAAACAAAAAATAAATAAACATTCCACAGTAAAGTAGCAGTGAATTAATAATTCGATATCACTAATGAAAAAACTACTCTGTGAATTGTGATGTTATTCACTCGATCAAAAAGTTAAAATAATTTGGTTTATCCAAATTTTGTGATATTTGGAATTTAAATGAAATACTGATTGCAGAATTATATAGAGCCCGTTTGGATAGGTTTTTTTTATCTAATAAGCACTTATTTAATTAAAAAAAAATCTTTTATAAACACAAAATTTTTAAGAAAAATGAGAAGTTACAAAAAAAAGTTAAAATATAACTATTTTAAGAAGTTCAATTTTGTAGCTTTCACTAAAAATACTTGAAAAAGCTATTCTTTTGGTTCATTTTATTAATTAAAAGTACTTTTGACATTTTATATCCAAACAACTTTGATAATTTAAAATACTAATACTTCACTCAAAAGACCTTTTAAAAAAAGTTTGATAACTAAAATTCTTTTTTCACAAGCTTATCCAAACGAGCTCATAATCTGTACTATGCAAATTTGTGTTGTGAGATTTTTGAACATAAATCTACTTACAACACAAATTTGCATTGCACAAATTATATAATAATGCTGTGCAATCATTATTTCATTCAAATCTCAAATATCACAAAATTTAAATAAATCAAACCATTTTAGTTCCTTGATGAGTGAATAATACCAGTTTGCAACTCTCGCGAATGGAATCAAAACGGTTCAAAATGGTTATAA